>LZPO01066409.1:181443-207320 GCA_001675575.1 Neotoma lepida | reverse complement strand
GGCATGGCTTTGTTCCCCTGAAACCTACTGTCAAAAGTAAGTCAAAAGGAGCCTAGCAATCCCCAATATTGCTTTGACAGGTGATGACCCTGGAGCCAGATCCAGAAGGCCTGCTGGGGGCCGCCCAAGGAACTCACCCATGAATCCAGAAGCACTTAACACTGGTGATGGCGATTTGTCATATATGGCAGCGGAGCAGCCACTCAAGGCTGGAAGAGAATAGACAGAAGGAACAAGACATGTTTGCTCAGTAGCGTGTGAGCAGCTGTCTGTGGCGCTGTAGGCTGTGGTAGATTCCCTGGTGACAGGTGACAAGGCACAGGGCCAACCATAGGTCACAAGTCAGTTAACTTCCTTCTCACATCAGGCAGCACAGCACTCAGTGGCTCTGACAACTGGTGCACAGAAGTAAACAACACCATTTTAATCAAGGGTGCTGAAGACGTAAAATAAGGAAGAGACGTTCATGTTCTCTATACAATACATCCATTTACAGAATTGGCCAGTACTGTGTACAACATATAAATACAGGATAAAACATTAGAGGTGCATAGAGCATACTTACAGAAGCCAAAAAGTTCACTTTATACATCCAAGAATAGAGTTAAAAATATAAAAATAAGAAACAGACTGCTTGGAAATGTAAAATGACTTTCACATACACAGGTGCATGGGTGCCCACTCCCACAGAGTCAAATGTGACAGGGTGGGTAGCAAGCAGTAGTCACCTGCAAACATCTGTACAGTTGACTCTCAAGGTCTACAGATAGCATTTCCATAGCAGACAGCCCTATTTCCAGACCCCATTGTCCAAGAAGGGCTATTCAAGCTTCCAAAAGAATCTGTGGATCCATGGGTTACAGACAGATAAAAGTTCCAAACTGGGTGAAGCACCAGAACCAAAGGTCAACTTGGCTCCATCAACTGGCAAATGACAGAAATATGACATCAAGATCAGCAGGTGTTTGATCCCCTGGTGGGCAATGATGGAAGTTACTTTAACCCTGTGTGGCTTCTGCAACCATCAATTCCCCAAAGTAGAAGATGGCAGGGAGGGGCAGTGGAAGACTGACATTCCTGCTCAGTTCAGGCAGGTGAGTCCTATCTATGGAGAACCCTACCTTCCTGCTTCAATTTCAAGTCCATTTAGGTGTCAGACAGGTTGCCCTGCCATACTATACTGCCTGACTCCAAGAGGGTTTAGGCTGGCTGGTTGTGGGCAACCACAGGTCTACCCCGCCCCCCTGAAAACCCCTCCAGCAGGACCAGAAGGGTGTCAAGTGACAGAGAGCTTCAGCACTATAAATTTTAGGGGAAGGCAAGATTTATCTTGCCTAGAGATAGTTCGTTATACCAATGATATTCTGTATACAGATTTAAGATCAACCATTATTAAAATACACACACTAAATGTACAATGTTTCCAATGGCCATAATTTATTATCTCACCACAAGGCACAATACACAGAGCTTTGAGGGTCCAATGCAGTCATCATGGCAGAATGCTCCGCAGCCTTGGCACATGATCATGGCTTTCAGGCTGCATGCACACTGGAGAGAGATGCTTTCCACCGCATTGCTGTCAGTGAACATTTGCAGGGAGAGTGATGCAGTGTGGCCTGCACCAAAGCTGGCTTTGTGGCTCAACTGCACCACACTACCAGCAAGGCCTTTGGGAAAGGTGGCAGAACTGGAGGAATAATTAAAGCTGGTGGGACTCAGCTGGAGTTTAGAAAACTTCCCATACAAAGCCTGCTTGATGTTGAGTTGGGAGGAGATGGAAGAAGGCTCCAGGGGCTGACTTAGCCCTTTCCCTGGCTCTCTGGGTAATTTCCAGAAAGGCAGGTCCACAACAAAAGGCATCCCTTGCAAGTGACCCACTAGTTCCAGAGGACTACACCCTGCAGCTTTTCTATTCTCTACGTCTGCCTTAAGGGGACCCCTTGAGAATGTCTGCTCTGTCTTGATGCCACCAGCAGAGCCAGGTAATGGCTTTGGTGTCCAGTCTTCCCTTGCAGTCTGCACGCCATCAGATACGGAGTTTTTGCTTGGTTCTATCTTCCTACTGGGATAAACTGGAGGGATCTCAGCAGGTAGTGGTGTCTGCTCTTCAGACCTGGGGCACTGAAGGATGGGAATCGTATTCCTAGGATCAAATAGTTTCTTCTCTTGACCACCAGCATTGTTCTGATCACCCAGGGTCCTATCTGTCTGCTCAGGACCAAAGGAGAGGCTCACATTTGCAGAGGAGAAACATGGCACTTGGGAGGTAGTGTGATCTCCTGGACACTGGCCTGGGGCAGTACCTGGATCACTGCCTTGGGACTGGGAATGGGTTTCTTTCTGCTCTTCACAAAGGAAAGAAGAGAAATGCTCTTTGGAATCTATTTCTTCCAGGGTGCCAGAGGAGGGTGTCAGTTCTCTCACTGGATGCTGGGAGTCTAAACTTGGAACTATCGATGCAATCTTCTGGGGCAGTCCAGGAGCCTGAGAGGCCTTTGCCTTGCCAAGACCAGTACTTGCTGCATAGCTCTGGGCCTGAGGAGACTCCTTCAAAGCTAGTGCAGAACCAGGGCTGCTTCTGGCAACTAGGTGATTGTCTTCCCCAGTACCTTGTACAGTACCTCTCTCCTGGGTCTGGTCTCTAAGGGGCAGCTGTGGGGATTCTGGCCTGCTGCCTCTGTAACCTGGAGGAAGAACCTTCTCCAGAGGCAAGTTACCGTGCAGGAGGTGCATCATAAGAGGGTTGGTAATCTCCACTGAAGAACCAGGCTTAGGTGGGCACACAGACCTGGGCTGGCATTCAGTACTGGACAGCAGCAGGGAGTCCGAGATCTTGTGTGGGACTGCACATACTCTAGACACCCAGCTCTGAGAAGCCGCTATCCCTTCTGTCCTTCTAAGCACACTTAGGTTACTGCTCACCTTGGACAGTGAGGTGGATGGGTCCCAGTCCTGCTTTTCTCTCCTGCCCACCAACAATCCCTTTGCCACTGTGGCTTCACTTGCATCCACCTCACTGCTGTCCTCGGTGAGGTGGCCTTCAGAGTCAGAGGCTGTATCTGTGGACTCGCCGTGAGGACTCGGTGTTTCAGCGATGTCTTTCATCTCCAGTCTTTCAAGGTCCACTTGCTCACCATCACTGCAAGTGCTGCCCATGGTTCCTGGAGGAGGTGCTGTCCAGAGTGAAGCACAACTCTCAGGGCGGTGCACACCTGTGGCTGCCAACTCCCCAGGCACGGCAGCAATGAGAGGAACAGCTCTTTCCCACTCTTCTCCATCCCGGGGCTCCAGAAATGGTGCATTTTCTCTGGATTCTGGCTCAGATTCTTTCACTACCTCGTAATTTGACAGAATGGGTACCCAGGAGGCAGCACTGCCAGATGCAAAAGTCTCAGTTTTCAAAGATTCTTGTCTATCACTTTCCCTTATGAGGGGACCTGTGTCACCAAGTCCTAATCCATCATCAGCAGGTTTATCTTGTAGGTACTCAGCCAATGACAATTCAGATATAAAAACAGATGTCACATTTACAAGCTCTTTCCCCCTGGGATTATCATCAAACGCCTGGTCATTTCCTCCTCCTAATACATCTCCCACTGGAGACCATACAGAACCATTCTCTGAGGGGACAGTGGATCCTTGATCCTCACTACCCCTCTCCCACGAAGTGGTACCAGACTCACATTCAGTTCTACCATCTAGAAGCAACTTAGGCTGCTCTGCTAACTTCTCAGCCACCGGAGTTTGGGAGGACAGTGGTGGCAAAGCCTGGCATGGCTGGTCTCCAGTGGGAGCAATAGGGGGTTGAGAGGCATCTTCCAGCCCACTTGTAAGCACACCTGGGACCCTCCGCAATAGGCAGCTCTCCTCCTTTCTGAGAGAAGCCATGTCCTCTCCTCTGGCTCTAGGCAAGGTAGCTTCAGCCAGAGTGTGCTCTTCATTCAGAGGACAAGGCGGCAGTAGTTGTGTTCGCTGTAGATCTGACGCACTCTCTCCAGAGGTGCTTGGGGCTCCCCTGGGCTCAGAGTGGCCACAGGCCTCACCACCATCACCACTGCCGCCGCCTCTGCCACCTCCCTCATCGATGGCCCCACTGCCACCTCCACCCGGGCCACCCCCCCCTCCGATGGCAGTGGTTGCCGCCTCTCGATGGCAGTGGTGGCCTCTCGCCCCTCGGGCCTGCAAAGCACGGGCTTTAATGTCTGCGAGGGTCCTGGCACCAGTCCAACCCCGGCAGGAGGACTCCGTGATGGGGACGATTCGGGGGCATATCTGGTAAGTGGGCCGACCTTTAGCCACCCAGGGTGGTTTGATACGTGAAAGTTGAATCTGCAAGAAGCATAAATAGCAGTTTTAACAGAGTGACCTGACCTAGGAACTATATAGCAAAACTGGAACGTAAGTTATCTTAGATGTCATGGCCTAGAAAATTCACTTTCCTAAAAATTAAAATAATCATAGTAAAATGGCTACCTCTGACACCACTTCATTCTGAGCAGGCTCCACTAAAGAGCCATTTATGCTACATGAAAATCTCCCCATCTTTTTCCCTCCTTAAAAACAANTTTTATAACATTTATTTATTGTACATACGTATGCACACACGCCACAACCACATGTGGAGGTCAGAGAACAACTTGCAGGAGTTGGTTCTCTCCTTCCACTATGTGAGTCCCAAATTCAGGTTATCACCTTTGGTAATAAGNTCCTTTACCCACTGATACAAAGTTTTACATTGTTAACCCAAGCTGACTTTGAACTGGTAGCAATCCTTTTGCTTTAGCTTTCCAGGTGCTAGGATCGTATGGGTAAGCCACCAAACGCACCTTTCAAACTGGACCTATGGGTCATTAAACAAATAATGTAACACCTAATAAAACATTAAAAACCTCAGAGGATTTTGACTTCAAGATAATTGTGAAGAAAAGAAATGCACCACCCTAAGTCGGTCACGAAAAGCTTTCTTACAGAAAGTTCTGTACCCCATGTAATTAATGCCAGGGCCTTAGGGCCTTTAGCTCTTGCCCTTGTCCCTGGCCCTGACAAAAGCTCCATAATCTCATGACCCTCAAAAAAAAATCTTGCACCTGGGACTCTAGGTACCAAGGTTTCTTACCCGGATGGGCGGGACTTTGGGCTCCTCTTTAGTGGGCTGTGGCTTTTCGGTGTGAACACTTTCAATTGTGTTACGAAAGGACTGACGATCTTCAAGCCGGGGCTTCTTTTCGGGAAAGGATGCAGAGGCTGACTGCTCAAAGGATTTCCTCTTCTGATCCTTTGTCTCTTGAGCCACAGTGTCCTGAGGTAAGCTAGGGATTCTGTCTGGAGATGTAGAGGCACATGCCAAATTGTCCATTTCTGCTTGGATCCGGGAAGCCACAGGTTCACTGGGACACTTGGAACCCTCCTGTCCAGAGGCTGTAGAGGATACATCTGGCCCAGGGGGACTGCTCACGCCTTCTGAGTTGGTCTTAGCATCCCCATCTTTGGACAGTAAAACATCTGGTGCAGAATTTACATCCTTAGCAACTCCTGCTTGTTCTGGCTCCTGTTTTTTGTGCAGGTTCCTTCTGGATCTGGTTCGGAGATCTGGCCGAGAACGTTTCTTAAAGTGCCCATCTCGTTGACGGGTGGTGGGCCCACGCTGTGGCCGTGCTGATTCTCCTGGGACACACAATCCACTCTTGGTTTTGGCTTCCTCCTGGNCCACTTTCTGCTGCAGTGATTCTTCTTTGGTCAAACCCAATCTGCAAATCAAACTCACACCATCAACTACAGACCAGAGAGTGCGTATCTTTATTTCTATGAACAATATGCACTTCAGATAACTTAGCTAGAATGAAACAAATCTGCATGGCGCACAGTACTGACCCCAGAAAAACACAGTAACTTCAGTGTGAACAGTATTAAAAAATGAGCCAGGGCACAGCCATCTCCATGCTTTCATGTATATACTACCTTCATTCCTTGGTATCCAGGACATCCTACAGATGCCAAAATCCGAGGATGCCTAAGTTCCTCAGACAAAATGGCATGTTTATAATATAACCTACTTACATGCTCCTGAATACTTTCTCGTTTTGTGATGCTAAGAATCCAATCCATTACTTCCCACGTGGCAGACAAGCAGTCTATGTCTTTCCCTGACAGGCTTTAAAAAAAGGAGCTCTTTATATTGCCCAGACCTGCCTTGACCACTTGGGTTTAAGTCCATCTCACCCCTAGTAGCTAGCTAGGTCTCCTAATCATCTGCAGACCCAGTTTCACTGTGTGACGCAAGCAGGTGTTAGACTGTGCTGATCACTGCACTCTCTCAAAGCCGCAGTTTCTCCCGAAAACAATCTGAGCTAGTTTGTCGAGTCTCTACCTACAGAACCCGCAGATATGAATGGTTAGCTGTATTTGACACTAACTGTCTCTGTCCCCCAAAATGCCCAGACCAGAACTCATAGCACGCAGTGCCTTACTTCTGTCCATAGTAGTCTTCAAAGAACTTCTCCTTCCACTGCTCCACTTTCTTCTCCTTCTCCATTTCCTGTCTTATCCTGACTTGCATCTCATGAGTGAATTCACCTAAAGAGAAAAATGACTTCCAGTTAGTGAATTCTGGGTACTACTGGACCTGTCCTACAGACATCCAAGCATTTTACTGTTTTGTGCATTGCACGTGGAGGGCAGAGGAAAACCTTAGTAGCTATCAAAGTTGGTTTGTTTTAAAGATTGATTTTTACTATGAGTGTATGAGTCTATGAGTCTATGCCATGTATTCATGCAGATACCTGCTGAGGCTAGGAGAGGCTATGATCCCCCAAAGCTGGAGCATCCAACATGGGTGCCCAAAACCAAATGCGTCCTCTGGAAGAGTAGGGCATATTAACTGCTGAGCCATTTCTACCCAAATAAGGGGTATTTTGTTTGAAATAAGGTTTTCACTGGCTTGGGACTCACCACTTAGGCTAGGCTATCTGACCAGCAAGCCTATCTCCACCTCCCCAGTGCTGGATTGATTGATGAGTGCCGCTGAGCAACAGCGGGCTACTGCACAGATTTCTTTTTTTTCCGGGTTCTGGGATCAAAATCAGGTCTTCATGCTTACATGGTAAGCATCTTACTAACAGGCCCACCCCCTCCAGCTCTTACCAGGCAGTTCTAAAAGGAACCTAACTCCTGTCTCTATCAGTGGCTCCCTCACAGCATGGTCAGGACAGAACTAACACTTCTACTTTAAGATTTACTCCTCCATAATTAGTCAGGAACAAGCAATACACTAGTTAAAATAATGAACAAACAAAAGAGCCATTCTTACTCCTTATGTAGAAACAGTCACCACTGTAGACCTGAATCTTTATCTTTGTTTGAGGCTGCCCATTTGGTGGCATCTGGGAGCATGGATTTCAAGTACTCTCACTACCTTAACCGGTGAGTGGCTCGTTGTGCTGCTCTTGATGCCAACAATGTTATTCATGCTAAAGACACCTGGTTTCTTTTTAGGAACCAATATCTTATATTAATATCTCTTGATAAAGATGAGGAAAAATGAGTGCCTGGTTTCCTTTTAAGATTAGCATTGGCTTTCAACAGAATCAGTCCCAATAACATCCTGGGTACCAGGGCTCAGTGGTTAAGAGTTTGGTTCTGAGAATCCATATCAGGTGGCTTACAACTCCTATAGCTCCAGCTCCAGGGGACCTAACACTTTTGGCCTCTGCAGGCACCTAGACTCATGTGTACATATCAACATACACATACATATATACATAAATAAAACCTGGGTACTAAGCCTTTACCAAACTTCCCTAGTAGACATTTTCACACTGTCAATTTACTTCCGAGATATTCATTCATGTCCTGCCTGACTTACACAGAAAGGACTTCAGAAACCTATGCCTGGCTGTCCCCAGCATCTTACCTATATGCCTTCTCTCACTGCTGTTTTTACTTTATTATTATTTTGCTGTAATAAATCCCAGCTCTGTACATAAACTGCCAATAATAATGAAACCCAGGGGTAGTCTTGGGATCCTCTCCACACATTTATCATGAAGCTACTATAGAAAACTAAATTCAGAGAAGCTAGCATTTACTCTAAGTGACTATGACAAAAAGAGAGCATAGTGGCACTGACTATGTCATCTCAAGGTGCTTTCTTTCACAAACATCCACACAATGTCATTACCAGAAGGTATAGATATATATAGTGTTAATGGTAAAAAGAACATGCAGAATGAATATCCCTAAGATGTTGTGTTTTCAGAGCAGTGTGTCCTATTAATAATACCACATTTATTAGTACTGTGAGCAAAGCCTGTCTTACATTAATATCCTTTGAGAAAAACGTGGTAATGAGCACTTAGATTTTACACTTGATCTTAGACAAATGCCTGAGAAGTAATGGTGCTTACGCTTAGTATGTATGGGTGTTTTGTCTGCATGTAAATCCGTGCACCACATGTGTGCCTAGCACCCTAGGAGGAGGTCAGAAGAGGACAACGGATCCCTAAGAACTAGAGTAATAGACAATTCTGAGTTTCCATGGAGGTGCTGGGAACTGAAACTGCGTTTTCTCTGGAAGAGCAGGCAACATTATTTTTTTCTTTTTTCAAGTTTCTCTATATAGTCCTGCCTGTCCTGGAACTCAGAGATCCACCTGCTTCTGCCTCCCGAGAGCTGGGACTCAAGGCAGTCGCCCACCACCACCTGGCTGCAGGCAACATTCTTAACCTCAGAGCTACAAAATACCANACACGACAGGCATCTCAAGCCATGTATGAAGTCTACTCACCATCAGCAAGGCGTTCCCGCCAGCTCTGAGCTGCATGGGTGAAAAACTCATTATTGAGTGCACTGCTGCTAAGGCGCAACAGGCCATCTGTCCCCACCTAGGAGGGGCAAGGGATAAAATGAAAACAGTAAGGCAACTTGAGAGAACAGGAGCCCGCCTACACACAGAGATCAAGAGGAATTGTGCACTGGCACCTGTCTATCCACTTCAGGCAGGAGGAAGAGGAGTTGCTGCTGGAAGTGTGACGGCAGGGCATGGAAGGTCCGAGAGTTAATCAGAGCACGGAGGTTGGTGTTGACAAGAATGGACCCAGGTGTCTCAAAATCTACCTCTTCCCCTCTGTTGCGCTTCATCTGACCTGCAGTTTTGGAAGTAAGGGTATAGATTTTCAGCTTAAACAAAAACAAAAACAAAAAAACACAACAACAACAAAAAAAAAAAAAGAAAGAAAGAAAGAAAAAGATCCTGTGAACACTCAGGCTTGCCTCCCTTGGGATCAAAGCCCAAGGAAGACATTCTTCCCAAGAAAATCAGACAGGGCAGATTCTAAGCTTCCCACTAAGGTTAGAGAACAAGCTCCACAAAGCCAAAGCGGAGAAGCAAATCTAGTTAGTGGACTACAGAAACACCAAGACAGAAGGCTTTGTGAATGAAGTATGTTCTACAGGCAGACAAGTACTAAGGCTTATTAAAAACCAAGTGAAGGGTCATACCTCTTTGAAGTATGCAAATGCTATTTTTATTTGGAAAAAAAAAATCACTATAAATAAGAAACCTGGACATCCTGGATGAAGCGTTGCGGCTAAACTGTAACTACATCAAGACAGTAAAGGCTCATTTCCTTTACTGTGAGAGTGACACGTTCTAATTTTCAGAATCCAAAGCTAGTCTTATAACGGTTTCACACAGCCCAACTACAAAACAACCACAGCAGGGTGGGCCTTAAGAAACCAATCCTGAAATAGCAAACAGCATACTAGTCTTGCAGATAGCCCTACTGAGTTTATTTGCATGCTCCAAATTCAACACATGCTCCCATTGAACACACTGCCTAGGTTAAAACAATGAAGTGTCTGACTGTTGATGTTGAGTGTAAGCAGGATGCTACACCCTCCAAAAATGGACATAGGGATCCTTCACGGAGAAGACAGCAATTCAAACACTTATGAAACAATATCAAGGCAGGTATAGGCCAGGCCCCACAGTGACAGACAAGAAGCAATGTGAGTCTATTTCTGCCTACAGGAGTTTACTCACATGAAATAATCAAAATACTAGGGAAAACAAACAAACAACATATAGCAGGTCACCCATGAGGCAAAATTAAACTGAAAAAGGAACTGGAGAAGAAGATACCATCTTTTTACCTTCGGGCCTACAGTTGGCTCTTTTACAAGTAGAGAAACGTGCCAACCCACTCACCTGTAGCTGGCTTCCTGAAGCCTCTCAAGAGTGGGGCAGGGTCCCGGGTGACCTCTGCCTGGCCTCGAATAGCAGTATTGCTCAAGGCCAGAGAGCCGCTGCTGCTGCTGGATGGGCTGCCACTTTCACCATCGACATGGCGGCTTGAGAACCCTGAGGGTACAGCATTCCACTGGTCAAAAGCATCACACACTCTACCCATGGCTCTCAGACAAGTTTAGTTCTCCCAGCTCTCCCTGATATGCTGCCACCTCCCTGATATGCTGCCAGCTCTTCCTGATATGCTTCTGGCTCCCAGTCCTCGGCTAGCGGAGACCACCACCTCACGGTGTGGCTTTAAAATATCACTAAAGAATGCCAAACCACAGCTTTTATGCCAAACTACAAAGCACTGGCAAGTCATCATCAGATATTCACAGCTGACCCTGGAGGCAAGNGGAGGGTGTATGTCAGAACTCAACACAAAGCCCTCACCATAAAATACACGGCCTTCCTGGGTTTTCATGGCTCTTGGACTCAACAACTCTACTGGTATCACATTGCTAAGTCAAAGGTTGCTGACAGAGCCAGGTCTCCAGGACCTTAGAAAAAAAGCACCAAAACCACTGAGGCCACACATACCTGATGCAGATTCCACGTGGGCCCCGTTTACCTTCAGAGGAGTCAGGACGACACGAGGCAGCATGACCCCCGTCCTTTTCTTTTGTTTGTTTGCCTGTGTTCCCAGGAGGGATTTAAAAGAAGAAAGGAGTCATCCACAGGGCCACTACAGCACTCCTTGGACTTTGTTCTACTCATTCACTTCTAAGAGTTCATAAGAGTTCTAAGTGTTAGTGATGTGGGCCCAATGGCTAAAGGCACTTGTTGCACAAATCTGATGACCTTTGATCAATCCCAAAATCCAAAAGGAGAAGAAGAGAACTGACTCTCCAAAGTTGTCCTTTGATCACACAAACTGTAGCAAGTGAGAAACACACACACACACACACACACACACACACACACACACACACACACACACACACACACTTTAAGGTCAGGGTCTGGAGAGATGGCTCAGCAGTTAAGAACACTGGCTTCTCATCCAGAGGACCAGGGTTTGATTCACTGTACCCACATGGCAGCTCACAAGCATCTGTAACTCCAGTTCCAAGAGATCTGATTCCTTTTTAGGCCTACTCTAGAACATATATAAAGTGCACATACACACACTCAAACAAAACATTCATATGCATAAAATAAAAAGAAACAAATCTTTAAAAAAGAGTTCACACGGGCTGGAGAGGTGGCTCAGAGGTTAAGAGCACTGACTGTTCTTCCAGAGGTCCTGAGTTCAATTCCCAGCAACCACATGGTGGCTCACAACCATCTGTAATGAGATCTGGCGCCCTCTTCTGTATACATAATAAATAAATAGATAAATAAATAAATAAATATTTTTTAAAAAAAAGTTCACACACACACAAATCTCCCAGGCAATGTTAGTACAGGTATGGGCTAATATCAATGCACCAACACACCTCCTCAGCTGACAGAAGAAGAAATCATATACCATTGTTCCCATCCTATAGATAAGGAACTTGTCACAGCTGGAAGTGACAGAGGGCTGAGGATATAGCTCAGTGGTAGTGTTTGCCTAGCCTGCACAAGGCCCTGGATCCAATCCCCAGTACTGCAGAAGAAAAGGAAGTTGGCAGGGTCATCGTTCAAACTGCTGCCTTTCAAGTACATGTTCTCATACTCTCAATGCACTCTAACTTCTTCCTGAACATTTACAAACTAGCAGGATGAGGTAAATATGGTGGCACACACCTATAATCAAAGCACTTAGGAGCATCTAGGAGACAGAGACAGGAGGACCAGGAGTTCAAGGCCATCCTTGGCTACATAGCACGTTAGGCTAGCCTGGGCTATATGAGGGCTGAGAAAAAAAGAAGAAATGGAGGAAGGAGAAACATAATTACAGTTGGGTAGCAGTGGCACACTCCTTTAATTCCAGCACTCAAGAGGTAGAGGCAGGCAGATCTCTGAGTTTGAAGCCAGCCTGGTCTACAGAGCAAGTTCCAGGACAGCCATGGCTACAGAGAAACCCTGTCTTGAAAAACCAAAACAACAACAAAACCATCAACATAATAACCTAGGCACTACTCTCAGGCCTAATATGCAGTTCCCCACAGCCTGCTTCTAAAAATGTTACCAGGAGTGGGATATGGTGGTATATATCTTTAATCTCAACACTGGAAAGGAAGAGGCAAGCAGATAGCTCTAGTTCAAGACCAGTCTTGTCTACATAGCAAGTTCAAGGCTAGCCAGAACTACACAGTAAGACTCTATCTCAAAATAAAGTGTTGAAGTAACAACCAATTTTACTCTCTCCACTCTTCAAACATATCTCCTGACCACCTGCTGACGATGAAAGAACCCTGTCATGTGCCTGCTCTCACCTACCTACTCTCTTATCATGTCACCAATGCACCTCATTACCTGTGAGGAAGCCCTGTGGCTGTCCCTTGGATTGGAGAGGGGCCGGCTCAGGGACTCTGTAGAACAGGATGCATTTGACGATGTTTCATCCAGAGATACTATAAGACAAGAAAACAAAGGTTTATAGTCCCTAGGAACTGCTTGGTCTCTTCCAACCTCTTGTTCTAGCACTTACCATCATTTTCACCACTCACAGTGCTGGTTTCATTAGACCCACAGCTTTCCACATCAGCTGAGTCCTCTGGCTCNTCTCCATCCACTGCAGCTACATTTCGAGACCACTGTACAGCATCCTTCTGTGACAGCAAGTTAAAACTCAGGTGAACAAAACCTTTCAAATCCAACAAGCACAGCAGACATTCTGAAATACATGTTTGTTCCCCCACACCCAACCACCCCTCAAATCCAACAAAGAGCTCTACATAAGAGCTTTAGGGGCCCTTGACCTTTCAACTACTGTTGTGTTCACTTCTATCAGCTTGTTTCTGATTCCGTGTGTTCTGATTCTGTTTTNAAGAAGCTAAGAGGATTTTCATGCTCATTTCCTCTGATGTCTCCCAGCATTTGCAATCATTATAGGATGCAGAGGGAAAAGGCCAGAAAGACCCAGGTGTTTCTCCATAGGCTTAGAGAGATCAGCACCATTGCCAATCCAATGCTGGATCCTGTTCAGGTTGAGGATAACCAGTTTTTCTCTGCCCTTAAAGCAGCTATCTCTGGGACATTATGAGCAGGCACAATGTGGTAAAAGGTCAGGTAGGCGTTAACTACCCAAAGCAAGATGGATGGTTAGATGGCCTTCACAGTAACCACAGGCAGTGAGGTAGACTGTGGTGCTCCCATGTGTAACCCTTTGGTTGTCCTGCTGCACAGAGCAGCTCAACGGCCTCTGAAGCCCAGAGAAATACCACCAAAAGGTAGCACTGCACACAATACATGCTTCTGAAGATGGATTTACAACCCCTTCCATGACTGTTCCCCTGATCCCCTGCACCTACCAAGATTTAAAATACTATTTTCTTTTTGTATTGAGATAGCCTCATGTAGGCCAAACTTGAACTACTGATCCTCCTGCCTCTGCCTCATCTCCCAAACACTGGGATTATAGGCATGCACCATCACACCTGGTTTTACGTGATGTTAGGAACTGAACCAGGGCTTTGTGCATGCTAGCAAGCACTCTACTAACTAGGTATGCTACATCCTCAGCTCTAAAATACTCTTTTTTTAATTTATTCATGTTTTCTGTTTCCCAGATTTAAAGTTTTGATATTTCTATCTTCTGTGAGCTGTCTTATCAATTTCTTTTCACAAATATTATTAAGAAAATCACAGTCTCCAGGACAGCCAGGGCTACACAGAGAAACCCTATCTTGAGAAAAACCAGACCAAAACAAACAAATCACATGGTCTATATTTACATTAATATATATTCATGAAACACTTAGTACCTCCTTATAAGCTACCCCAAGTTAGTTTCTGGGAAAAAGTGGGAATCATCTATTGTGATGGTTGAAGGAAAATGGCCGCTATAGGCTCATAGGGAGTGGCACTATTAGGAGGCGTGGCCTTGTTGGAGCATGTGTGGCCTTGTGGAGGAGGTATGTCATTGGGAGAGGGCTTTGAGGTTTCAGAAATTCAAGCCAGAACTAAGGACATTCTCTTTCTGCTGCCCTTGGATCCAGATGTANAACTCTCAACTACCTCTCCAGCACTATATCTGCCTGCATGCTGCCATACTTCCCACCATGACAATAGACTAAACCTCTGAAACTGCAAGCAAGCTCCAATTCAATATTTTCCTTTATAGGAGTTGCCATGGTCATGCTGTTTCTTCACAGCATTAGAAATCCTAAGTCATGCATACTCAAGAATCTTATCTGAACAGGGGAAAAAAGGGATTCTATAAAGAATAACAGAGTGTGAGTGTGTAGAGAGGTGTGGGAGCCCAGAAAATGGGTCACTTAACACACAGAGGCAGAGAAAAGGGGACCAAGCTTTCAAGGATGTAGCTTAAGTTGTCTTAATTTTTTTTTAGCTGTCTAAATAATTTATTACGGGGGTGTGGAGATACTAGTGTGCACATGGAGGTCAGAGGACAACTTTGTGGAATTGGTTCCCTACTTCAACATTCTGGGAAGGTTCTGGGAATTGAACTTAGGTCACCAAGCTCAAATGGCAAGTACCTCAAGCCACTGAGCCATNTCATAAGTAGGCTCTTAGAAGCTGCGTTTTAAAGAAGCCAGCTACAGGCAGATAGGTGGGCCAAGGGAATATAAGGGAAGTTTTGGACAGAGGAATAAGCAAATATGTCAAACTCAATAAACTAGGATTCANTAGGGATATGGAAAACTTTGTATACAGTAGGTGAAGCTAGAGGCAGCAAGAAGAACAATGTTGAACTGCTGTGGAAGAATTGACACTGTGGAGACTATTAACACAGGCTCACAATACAGAAAGCTCAATAGGAGTTAGGAGGAAGAGGGTGNTGGTGATTATGATTAAAACATGAAATTATCATAGTACTAATAAAATATTATTTCTAAAAGTTACTTATGTATTTAAGTGTTTTATCTGCATGTATATCTGCATACCAAAAGACAGCATCAGATCCCATGGGACTAGTTATCAACTGTTGTGAGTTGCCATGTGGGTGCTGGGAATTGAATTCAGGACCTCTAGAAGAGCAACCAATGCTCTTAACTATTGAGCCATTTCTCCAGGCCCAGAATGTTATTTTTTTAATCTTAAAGTTCACTAGCAAAACCAATCAAACAAACAAACAAAAAAACCAAACAAACAAACAAAAAAAACCCAACCAGTCAGAGGCTTAATATTAATTACAAACTGTTTTGTCTATGGCTCAGGCTTACTGCTAACTAGCTCTTTTATCTTAAATCAACCCATTTCTATTAATTTATGTATCACCACGTGTCTCGTGGCTTTACCTGTGTTCCATTACATCTTGCTCCCCCAGCAGCGCTCAGCGTCTCTCCGACTCTGCGTTCCTTCTCCCTATATCTTTCCTTGGATTTCCTGCCTGGCTATAATCTGTCTTACCATAGGCCAGAGCAGGTTCTTTATTAACCAATGGTAGCAACACATATTCACAGCATACAGAAAGACCATCCCACAGCACTTCCCCTTTTCTGTCTAACCAAAAGGGAAGGTTTTAACTTTAATACAGTAAAATTACATATAACAAAACAGTTATCAAGCAAGAATTACAGTTACANTATCTAGTCTTTGTACCCACTGCACCACATAGTCACAAATACTTGGTGTTGCCATCCTATGGGCAGGGCAATGGTACTTCATGGTTTTAATTTTGATCCTCATGTAAACTAAAGATGCTGTACCAACCTCCCAACTGCTGCAGATGGAACCTAGGATCTCAAGAATGTTAGGCAAGTAGCACTCCACTGCTAGCTAACACATCAGCCTTGTTGGGCATTTTTAAAAAATGTCCTCATTAGTTATACCCTGTCTTCCTATTTAGAAGACCAAATTTGCAGAGAACCTGTTAAAGAATACCACAAACATCTCCAATGCAGTTTTTTTGCCCACAGTTGCCTATTATTTATCTAAAGTATTTTTTTTATGAAAATNCTCTATTATGTTAATTGATTGGTGGTGGCACACATATGTGGGGTTAAGGACAACTTTCAGGGTTAGCTCTCTCCTTCCACTGTGTAGGCCCTGGGATCAAACTCAGGTCATCAGGTTTGACAACAGGTGCCTTTGATCAAGCCCCATAGATGCTGGAAACGTGTAAGCATCAAATAAGAAAGACTGCAGGTTCAAAGCCTGTCTGGGCTACATAGCCAACTCCAAGTCAGGCAATAGGATCCTACCAATAAATAATCATAGTAATTCAACAGGAAAAATAGGGGGNAAAAAACCAGCAGCAATAACTATAAATATTCTCTCAAAAGGAGAATGTTTNAAAAAGATAGGCAAGGTCTGTGGAGGTGGCTCAGCACTCAAGAGCAGGTACACTGCTCTTCCAGAGGATCCAAGTTCAACTCTCAGCACATCAAATGTCTCATAACTGCCTGAATCTCCATGACACCTGTGGCCTGTGGGTACCTGCACATATGTGAGAAAATGAAAACCTGAGGAAGGATTTTTCCTTTCTTCATCCATCTGATAAACCTTTGCTCAGCAAGAAGCAAGTACTCTCAGAAGGCTAATTGAAGGCTGTTTACTACAAAGAATTAAACTAAGAAACTTCAACAGTACACTTCAGTTCCCAACCAGTGCATGATAAGAAGAAACAAGATTCCAAGAGACAACTACAACACAGTTTCCACAACAGTATGTATCTTTTTATTTATTTAATTATGTATTCATTCATTTATTGATTGATTGATTGATTTTTAGGATTTCTCTGTGTAGTTTTGGTGCCTGTCCTAGATCTCCCTCTGTAGACCAGGCTGGNCTCGAACTCACAGAGATTCCCCTGGCTCTGCCTCCCAGGTGNTGGGATTAAAGGCATGCGTCACTACCGCCTTTATCAACAGTGTATATCTATCCACACTGAAGATTCAAGAGACTCGGATCTACTGAAGAGAACGTATCATACTGTGAGGGTTAAGATCACATGCAAAAAATCAAGCAACATAGCTGGGAATATAACTCAGTTTGTGAGAGTGTTTGCCTAACATCTGTGAATCCCTGTAATCTGAACACTTGGGAGATGGAGGCAGGACGACCAGGAGTTCAAGGTCATTGATTACAATATATGTGAGTCTCAGTATAGCCTAAGGTAGGTGTTTGAGACCCCCTTATTCATAAATATCTTCAAAAACAAAACAAAACACAAAGCGCGGCTCAGGGAAAGCAAGTACTCTCAGAAAGCAAGTACACTTGAGGGGGCAGTCTAGGTCTTTATGGTTTGGGCTGCCATTATGATGAACAAGTATATGGTGGAGAAATGGGAGAGGAGGAGGCAGAATGGCATGTGCTGTCGTAAGAGGCAGTTCTGAAGAAGCTAGGGTGGTTAAGGAATGGGCTGACGTTGGTGGCCTGCTTGCCACGTGGGCCCTGGGTGATACCCAGGTCTGGACTGCTGCTATGTCTAGGTCTGTGGTCTTACTTAAACTGGGGTTTGTATTGATGCCCATGAGTCATATTGGAGGCCATGAAGATGCCCAGGGTCTGTGCCGCCACCTGGGCCTTGTCTGGGTCCATGGCCCTACCATGTGGTGATATTTTATTTGTGTCCCCCAAATAAAATTTATCTGAGGATCAGAGGAAAACAGGCAGCCAGCCGCTAGTAGTTAAAAACAAAAAACAAAAAAAAAAAAAACTCATGCAAGTTAGCACACGCCCTTAATCTGTCTGGTTCTCTGTGAGTCCAAGGTCACACTAGGGAACAAGCTGGAAGGTGGTGGTGGCACACGCCTTTAATCCCAGTATCAGCCACAGAGTTCTGGAGGTCTGTGCAGACAGACAGGAAGTGATGTAGCTTGGTGGAGAGAGGAAATGAATTAGCCGAATGGACAGGCATTAAAAAGCTTGCTTAGAGAGGAAGTCGCTCTCTTCTCTTCGCTTCACTCTCTTTGGAAGCAGTGGCAGCATTGGTGAGGTGAGGCTAGCTGGTGGCTTGTTCCTAATTCCTCTGATCTCTGTGAGATTTTTCACCCCTATTTTTTGTTCCGTGTGTTTATTAATAAGACCGTTTAGAAATNTATCTTACACAACCACAGCCAGGGTCTTTGTTGATGTCTGTGGCTCCTGACACCATTGAAGGCCATGCTGATGTCAGGGATCTAGGCCACTACCTGGGGCCATGCTGGTATATGAGGGCCACGCTGCTTCTGGAGTCATGCCAATCTGAGTGGCTTGAACTGTCACCTGGGGCCATGGTGACACCCAAGCCTGGGCTGATGATGAGGACAATGTCTGGGTCCNTGGTCCTACCACAATCAGGGTCTGTGTTGATATCCATGGTCTGTGGTGCCACCAAAGGCCACATGGATCCCTGGGGGTCTAGATTATAACCTATGGCCATGTTGGCATTCAAGGGCCATGCTGTTACTGGGGCCAAGCCGATCTGAATGACCTGGACATCAACACAGACCCTGGCCTGGACAAGTCCATGGCTCCTGATACTGTCGAAGGTCATGCCAATGCCAGGGGTCTGGGCCGACACCTGGGACCATGGTGACATCTGAGCCCAGGTGGCCGATGAGGACTGTATCTGGGTGTGTGGGTCCTACCACAATCAGGGCCCATGGCCTATGGTGCAATGGGTTTACGCCGAATCCTGTGGCATGCTGGTGTCTTACGGCCATGTAGCCACCAGAGTCGTGCTGATCTGAGTAGCCTGTGCTGCTACAGGGGACCATGGTGTTGTACGGGCCCAGGCTGCTGCCTAGGGCCATGTCTGGGCCCACGGCCCAACAGCAGCCAGGGTCTGTGCTGATGTCCCTGGCTCTTGTTACCAACAAAGGCTATGCAGATATCCAGGGCCTGGACATCCACCTGAGAAAGACCATGTTGGTGTCTAAGGGCCTTGCTGCCACCAGGGCCAT
This sequence comes from Neotoma lepida, assembly GCA_001675575.1. Lineage (NCBI taxonomy): Eukaryota > Metazoa > Chordata > Mammalia > Rodentia > Cricetidae > Neotoma > Neotoma lepida. The sequence goes on along the minus strand of LZPO01066409.1, from coordinate 188,090 downwards.
ACTGATCTGGGTAGCCTGTGCTGCCACTGGGGCCATGGTGACATCCAAGCTACTGCCCAGGGCTCCTGTCTGGGATGATGTCCCTGGCCTGTGTTGCCACAGGAGGTCACAGGAACCATGTTTGTTGAAATCTGAGGGTTGTTCTGAGTCGATCCCACCCCTCACTGGCCCCAGGATAGCTGTCCCTGCCCCTTGCTAGACACTAGAGCAACTATCCCAACCACCAGCACTCAGGAAAGATGGCCCTCACCATGGATGTGGGAGAGCTGGCTCTGCCNTAAGCCTGAGGGGGTCAGTACTAGTGGGCCAGCTCAGCTACCACCTAGACCCACATCCTGGGCCTTGGGTTGGCCCACCATCACATCTACCCCATCTGTGACCTGCTTGAGTGTGTGAAGGGACTGGTCCTGGAGAACAATAGCTGCAGGATCCCCATGACTCAGGGCAACAGCAGGATATCCAAGAGGAGTTTCAGCCAGAGTTCAGTGATGATGGTGTGCCAGAGGGCTTGAACCAGACCAGTAAGTCATAGCAATGAACATTTTGTAGATGGGGCTGACTGGACAAAAGGGTATACTACATGACACACCTCAGCACCCAATGCCACTAGAATGAACGAAGAGTTATTGGGAAGGAGGAGCAGCAATGTGGAGGTTTTTTGTTGTGTTTTTAATTGATTTTTTTTTTGTATGTGTTCGGGGGAGATACTGAAGGGGTGAGGGGAGGNTATGTAGGGACTGGGAGGTAAGCAGGATTGGGGTACATGATGTGAAATTCCCAAAGAACCAAAGAATTATGTCATTACAAAAAGCAACATTAACATCAATAATAACATCACAAATGAGGACAGAAAACACAGACCATAAATTACCCAGATATAAATTGCACAAGAGAAATACAATCTTAGGAAAAAATACAAAATCATGAGAAAGATTTAAAATCAAAGTGGAAAGCTACATCATATTTTGCTTTTATTTTTTAAACTTATTTTATGTGTCTGGATGTTTTGTGTATCTGTGAACCACATGCATGCCTGATGCTCTTGTAGATGCCAGCAAAAAGCATCAGATCTCCTGGAACTGGAGTTACAGATGCTTGAGCCACCATGTGAGTGCTGGGAATCCAACTTGGGTTCTCTGAAAGAACAGCCAGTGTTCTCAACACTATATTACTGATTAAGAAAGTTCAGTATTGGAAAAATGTCAATTCTCCCCCCAAAGTATACTTGAATTACAATGCAATAAAAGTCAACATATTTTAGTTTTTTTAAAGATTTATTTTATATGAATGGATATTTTGCCTGCACGCATATATGTGAACCACACGCATGCATGGTGTCCAAAGAGACCAGAAGAGGACATCAAATACTCTGGAACTTGAGTTAGGAGATGGTTGTGAGCTACCATATGAGTGTTAGGAACTGAACTGGGGTCCTCTGCAAGTAGACTTAACCTCTGAGCCATGTCTCTAGCTCTACACAGACAGACAGACAGACACACACACAGACCCCTCCCTCTCTGCTGCAAGCCGCAAAAATATATAAAGTAGAATTTCAGCTGATTATGACAAAGCTAACACCTGGAAGAAGCCAAGGGCCTTCCAGAGGTCAAACTGAGGCTCAAGGAGTCTTGGTGATATTGGCTTTTGATTATTAGCTGTTTCTTACTATGAATTTCTCGTGTGCTATTGTAGCTTTTCCATCATTTACTGGATACCATTTCCCTTCTACTAAAGGACTATCAGAGATACTGCTGTACTCTCTAAGAACAGACTTAAGCATCCAAGGCAAATGAAACAACACCTGTTTCCTAGGTCAGGTGGATAGCTTTATCTCTTGTGCAATTTTAGCTGAGACCCTTATACTGCCTTACGAACTTTATAGACCCCTAACTACTTCAAGGAATGTAGGTTGGGCACATAAATTCCCCTTCTTGATATACTAACTGATATTAGCCCTCAGCTGACCTCCTCCTTTAACCACTCCATTTTCAGGTTGTAAAAGAAAGCCTGACAATCACTGCCTCAGAAACTCTTACCTGCCTTTATGACCCTGACTGTAGAGGGAAGATTGCTTTGCTTGGGTTTATAACAATATAGCTCAGAGAACTGAGGGAGGGAGAACATAGAGGGATAAGGATGGAGAAGAANTTTGAGGACTGAGACTTGGGGAGGATTTTTGAGGACTTTTACTGGAGAACTAGAGAGAGAACAGGATGGAAGATGAGGAAGAGCCAGATGGGAAAGTACTAGAGGGGTAAGGACAAGACGAGAAGGACTCAGATGAGGTGGAATTAAGAGGAGAGAATTAAGGTAGAACTTAGAGGGGACAGTAGATAAATACAGAGAGAATTAAACAGAAAAGAACTAGGCTTTAGAACAGAACTGAAGCTGTGTGAATAGGATTCTATCCCAGAGAAATAAAGTAGACAGACATAGAGCTCGGTGTACTTAGATTCATTTCCTGAAAATTAAATTTGCCATCACCCCTCTTCTGGGCCCCTGAGAAGTATAATATTAAGGCTAGTCCTTTTAATATTATACAAGACCTCCACTACATAGAAAAGCAAAGGGCCTCAAACATCAAAGGTATTTTTCAAAAACAGGGCAGGGACAGGGTCTCATTGTCTAGTTCTGGCTAGCATGGAACAGACTATGTAGACCAGGCTGGTACTGAATTCAGAGATCCATCATCCTCTGCTGGTATTAAAGGGCACTGACACCCTTCTCCAGGGTCTAGCCTTCTCTGTCCCCCTCATCAGAGAAACTTCTCTTTGCAACACATAGAGATTTGTTGAAAACCACAACCAATGAAAATGCAGTTGTGCAGTCCAGTCCCAATGGATACTTCTACAACAATAACTCCTATACCCAAGGATCACTTGGGTGATCTCATCAACCTGACTGTCCAAACATGACTTGAACAAACATGACACTAAGAGACTAGCTAAAATGGAGAGGGAAAGCTCGGCAGGCTTCAACCCTAGACAAAGGACTACAGGCCAGTAAGAAATAGTTTTCCCCAGGAAGAGCACATCCAACGGTTACCAAATGGTTAGCTCTGAAAATATACACATATGTAATGTTATATANAGACTGAGCAGGTTGTATTTATTTGGGAATACACATATATGTATATAACAATTAAAGAAAAAAAGGCGGCCATGAATTTGAAAGAGAGCAAGGGGGAGGGAGGCAGTACACAGGAGGATTTAGAGTGAGATAAAGGGGATGGGGAAATGAGGTAACTATACTCTCAAAACATTTTTTTTTTAAAAGTTGCCCAGCAGGGAGATGCTCCTTTTAAACTCCAGTGATTAAATGAGTAGTTGCACAGGGCTGAAAGGAGGGGATAGTGAATGACACCACTAAAGGGTTTGTTTCTTTAGGAGGGTGGTGAAAATGTTGTAGAATTACAGCATGGTAACTGCCGTAAAACTTTATGAATATACTAAAAAGCCACCAAATTGGGGGAAATTGTATGGTCAGTCAACTATGCCCCAGTAAACTTTGGTCTAAAATATCTAATGATGTTGTGATTTTGTTACATAAATCATTTAAGAATTGAAACTATTAAAGCAAACAATGTGTGCTTAAAACTTCATCTTTAAACGTTATTTTAGATTTATTTTATTCTATGTATGAGTGTTTTGCCTGGACCACAGAGTTCAGAAGAGGGCATAGGATCGCCTGGTACTGGAGTTGCAGACAGTTATGAAGTGCTTTGTGGGTGCCTAGACTCAAACTCAGGTCCTCTGCATGTGGCTATCTCACCAGCCCCTAAACTTCATTATTTGATTTTAAAGAATTTTTATTTTACTTAATGTGTATGAATGTTTTGTTTTCATGTACGTCTGTGTTCTCCAAGTATGCCTAGTGCCCATGGAGGTCAGAAGAAGGCATCAGATTCCTTGGGACTGGAGTTATAGAAGTTGTGAGCTGCANTGTGGATGCTGGGAANTGAACTGGGTCTTCTGGAAGTGCAAGATTTTGTCATTTCTCTTAAATTTGATACAAAATAGTTCTATTGAGTTTGAAATTCATTTCAACATTACAGCTGTCAAAGAAGTAAAGGAAGTACTATTATGTTTAAAGTGAGCACACTCTTGTAATAGAGTTTCAAATTGTATGAATTCTCATGAGTGACAAAAAAGGAGTTTCCATGAACCAAAAATAAAATTCTCCTGTGATCTGCCACCCCCATCTGCAGGACAAGTTTGTAGTTAATGGTAACCATGGCTCACTGTTCCTCTGANACCTAAGTCTAGATGTACTTTAGAATGCATTGACTTGACTTAGAATGGTAACATAATAGTATTATTAGCTCCACTAGCAACACATAATCAAGTAATTTTAGTATTTTTAAAGTAAAATGCGTACACATACCAAGTTAAACAGGATAAAAACAGGGCCAGAGATATTACTCAGCATTTTCTGCTAAGCTTAATGATCTAAGTTCAAGTCCCAGGACCTACCTGAAGGATGCTGCCTTCTGAGACTGACAGACATACATTTCTCAATAAAATATTTGAAAGAGGATGGGCAAGGTGGCACATACCTATAATCCCAGCATTTGGAAAGCTGAGGCAGGAGGGTAACTGTGACTTCCAGGTCAACCTGAGCTACACCAAGAATATCAGGGCTATCAACAACAATAAAAAAATGTTTAAAGGGCTGAGATCTTATAATCTCACTTTTCTCATCAATTATAAAAAGTCAATGGATATTTGATCAAGGCCAAGGCCAGACTCTACAAGTACTGCCGCTTTGTTTGGGCACACCACAATGCGAACAGATAAGGCAGAATTTCAGTGAAGAAACTCATACAGGAATACAAGAAAAAGATTGTTGTGCAAAAATGTATAAATACATTTATAAATGTATATACATTTATATNCATACATGCATATGCTGGAGACGGCTCAGTGGTTAAGAGTAGTTCCTGAGGACCAGGGTTCAATTCCCAGCACCGACATGGCAGCTCACTACTGTCTGTAATTCCAGTTCAAAGGGATCTGATACCCTTACACAGACATACATGCAGGTAAAACACCAATGCACATAAAATAAAAATAAATATTAAAAAAATTAAGGAATCATTTATTTTTATCTAGTACTAGTGTTTTGATACCATGTATGTCTTTACATCATNTGCTTACAGTGCCTTCAAAGGCCAGAAGAGGGCATTAGATCCCATGGAACTGGAGTTACAGGGGGTTGTGAGCCGCCAAGTGGGTGCTGGGAACCCAACTTGGGTCCTCTACAAGAGCAGCCAGTGCTCTTTATTGCTGAGGACATCTTCAGTCCCAACCAGTTTTTGTTTTTATTTTATTTTTTTGGTTTTTTGAGACAAGGTTTCTCCGTGTAGCTTTGGTGCCTTTCCTGGAACTCACTTGGTAGCCCAGGCTGGCCTCAAACTCACAGAGATCCGCCTGCCTCTGCCTCCCGAGTGCTGGGATTAAAGGCCTGCAAGGCGTGCGCCACCATAGCCCGGCTGCTTTAGCCTTTTGAGTGTTGGAATTTTAAGTATGTGCTACCATGCCTATTCCTTACATTTTGATAATAAAAAAATGAGAGGAGTAGGAATGTGGCTAAGTGGTAAGTTTATCTAGTACGTTTGGCTCTGGCTAAGTGGTAAGTTTATCTAGTACGTTTGGCTCTGAGTTCGACTCCTACAGTCTTAAGTTAGAATTAAAGGCATGAAAAACATCTGTAGTGGCTAATCTTGGTGTTATCATCCTGGGAAGAGGGAACCTCAATTGAGGAGTTGCCTCCATCAGATTGATCTGTAAGTGTTTCATCTGTGGGGAATTTTTTTGACTGCAAATTGGCCCAGCCCATTGTGGGTAGCACATTCCTAGGGGGCAAGGCACAGGCTGCATACAAAGTTAGCTGAACAAATTGGAGGAAACAAGTCAGTAAACAGCATCCCTCCAAGGTCTCTGCTTCAGTTACTGTTTCAAGCTTCTGGCTGGCTTCCTTCCANGATAGACTATAATAATCTAAGCTGAAATAAACCCTTTCCTGCCCAAATAGCTTTTGGTCATGGTATTTATCATAGCAACAGAAAGCAAGCTATGACCATATCCATGATGCTCAATTACAGTTGGTGGACTCAAAGATGTGTATTAATTTCTAAGTATTTGTTGTTGTTGCAATAGTTTGGATCTGAAGAGAATGGTCCCCACAGGTTCATAAATTTGAATTCTTGGGTCAATAGGGACTGGCGCTACTTGACAGGATTAGGAGGTGTAGCCTTGTTAGAGGAAGTGTGTCATTGGAGGTGGGCTTTAAGGTTTTCAAAAGCATAAGCCAGGCCCAGTGGCTCTCTCTCCCTGCTGCTTGTGGATCTGGATAGCTCTCAGTTACTTCTCCAGCACCAGGCCTACTGGGCTGCCATGATCCCTGCAATGATGATAAGGGACTAAACCTCTGAAAGTGTAAGCGAGCCTCAGTTAAATGCTTTCTTTTATAAGAACTGCTGTGGCCACAATGTTTCTTCAAAGCAGTAGAACACTGATCAAAACAGGCCCATATGCTAAAGTCCTCAGCTTAGACCTAGTGAACAGTGAAGGGTGGGACCAAATAGGATATCTTCTAGTCATGGGATGGAGTGGTGCCCTGAAGGGGACAGTGATGGGAATGTAGTC
>LZPO01066409.1:159004-169256 GCA_001675575.1 Neotoma lepida | reverse complement strand
AGGGAAACATAGTGAGACACTGTCTCAAATAAATAATCAATTATTTAAAAAAATGTCGCGGACTGTAACACAAAAGGTAACAGGCTGGGCATGCTGGTGCACTGCCTGTAAATCCTAGCACTTGAGAAGTGAAGGCTCATTTTTGGCTACACAGCAAGTCTGAGACCAGCCTGAGCTACATAAGGCCCTATCTCAAAACACAAAGCCAAAATTAAATAAAAATAATAAAAAGGCTGGGCCTGCTGATGCAGGTATAGGGGGATCAGGAGTTCAACGTCATCGTGAGTTAGGTGCCAGAACTTGGGAGGAAGGGGAGAGGGAGATGGAGAGAACAAGGGGATAAGAAGACAAAGATAGAAGTAGAAGAAAGAAGTGTATTCTGGCTCCTGTTTTCAGTGTATAGCCTCATGGTGGAAAAGAACAGCAGTGGGAGGAGGGNGGCTTGCATGCATTTGGGCAGACCAGGGAGCAGAGAAAACGTAATGATGATGTTCTACTGCTTTCTCTCTCTTTTTTTTTTTATTCAGTCCAGGGCCCCAGCACAGAGCATAGTGCCACCCATATCACATTCAGGGTTGTCGTCTCTCTTCAGCTAAACTTCTCTAGAAACACATTCAGTACATTCAAATGTGTTTGCTATATGATTCTAAATTTAGTCAAGTTGCCAATGAAGTATGGAAGAGAGAATGGGGAGGTTTGACATAGTCAAGCATGATCCTCAGGAAAAGCTACAATTCAAAGTGTGAGTCTCTCAACTGTAATCTACTCAAACACACACTGCAGCAAACCTCACAGCAGGAAAGACAGAAAAAATGTTTAAAGCAATCCTTACAAACTGCTATAAGCCAGGCATGGTGGTGCACATCTTTAATCCTAGAACTCAGGAGGCAGAGTTAGTGAGTTTGAGGCCAACCTGGTTACCTTGGTCTACACAGTGAGTTCCCAGATAGCCAGAGCTATATAGTGAGACCCTGTCTCACAAAAAGGTGCTACAAGTAACAACAATAGACAACTTTCAAATGAAACAAAGGAGCCAGAAAACAGAGTAAATATCTTTTCTTGACAGAAAGTAATAGTCAACTACAAATCATTACACTTGGCTGTTAAGAGGGCTTGTTGTTGCTCTTCCAGAGGATCTGAGTTGATTCCCAGAACCCACAAGTGGCTCAAAATCACCCTGAACTCCAAATCTCAAGTTTCAATCAATTCTACATCTTCATGATGCACAAATACACAGGCAAAACACTCACATAGATAAAATAAATAAATCTAAAACATCTAAGAAACATAACCAAAATCAGATCACTAAATCCTGAAATACCATCAAAGAAAGGGAAGAAGCCATCCACCCACTGAGAAATTAATTTGAAACAGAGGCCTTAAGATACACCAAGTAGTTTGTACTGGAAGTCAACACAGAAGGAACAAATGGNCTGCAAACGCAGTGGCAAATCAAGGAACTGGTAGTATTTCAACTTAAGTCCTAACTGTAATTTCCCCCAGTGGTGGCGATCACAGGAAGGGCTCGCTTAGTGCATGCTAGTACTCTCACCGTGTTATGACAAGTTTCTCATTTTCTTGCAGTAGTGGGGACCAAACCTACGGTTTGGCTGATAAATACTCGTGCAGAATACTATGGTACAGAAAGACAGAAAATAGCCATACTGTTAAAGGAAACCTTGAACACTGTAATTGTATGAGTTAGTTTAGTGGTTAATATCAGTGTAATAAGGTAGAGCACTAAGGAGTTAATTAAGAATCTTTAAAAAGATAGAGGTGGAAGATGAGAACTGATTCCACAAAGTTGTCGTTTGTGTCATGGTGTGCGTGCACGCAAGAACCCTTTCCTTTCTAATATACAGTAATAATAAAAATTAAAAAATGAAAAAAAATCTTATCAGGGCAATAGAACAAATATTCACCACAGACTTCCTATCAGAAACTGCAAATTAGAAGACAAGGGATTAGTAGCTTTGAACCACTTGTAAGAAAAACTATCCTGGTTAGGGAGATGGCTTGGCAGATAAAAGTGCTTGCCACCAAGCTTGTGAAGCTAAACTAAGTTCATTCCCTAAGACCCACATGGTGGAGAGAACCAACTCTTGCAAGTTGTCCATTTACTGCCATGTGCATGCCATGGCATGCCCATGTACACAAACAAACACACACGACACCCCCACACTCACTCCCTCACCCACCCCACACACACTTCAATAGATAAAATTTTTAAATACGTATTTAAAGCAAAAATAGTAGTAATGTTCTATGAAATATAAGAACTATGTAGAAATATCACAAAATGACTAACACAAAACCAAAGGGGTAAATATAACAATATTATAAGGATCTTGCATTTTACATGAATGACATAATGATGGGAATGTCTTTCTAAAAATGTGTTGTTCTGATTGGTTGATAAATAAAGCTGTTTGGCCAATGGTGAGGCAGAATAAGGTTAGGCAGGACATTTGAACTAGGGGAAGAGAAGCAGAGAGCAGAGCTGGGCAGACGCCATTCTGCCACCTAGAAAGCAACATGTAACGGCACACAGGTAAAGCCACGTGGAACACGTGGCGACAAAGATTCATAAAATGGGTTAATTTAAGATGTAAGAGCTAGCTAGCGAGAAGCCTGCCAGGGCCATAGTTTAAAAATGATATAAGCCTCTGTGTGTTTATTTGGGTCTAAGCGACAGTGGGAGCCGGGCGGGATCAGAGATNGGAACCGGACAAACTTTCATCTACAGACNTAATATTTAGTAGTATTTTTTTGTTTGATAACATTACAGTTTATAAAATATCAGGTAAGCTCTGACAAANGTAGAACTATAATTAATAGCTAACAGTGACAAGAGAACAAATTAACTAGGAAACAGATGAACAGGGTAGATTTAACTCAATCATAAGAATTACTTTAAATGTTCAGGGGCAAGGGGCAAGGCTCAGTCGTTAAAAGTACTGGCTTTAAAACCATTTGTAATTTGGGGGTGGGGCTTGGGGTATGGTAGTGGTGATCCCAATGCCCTCTTCAGTCCTCCAAACACACTGCATNTACAACAACACAGGCAAAATGGCCATCCATATAACACAAAACTAAAGGTGAAAAAATTTAAGTGCTTGGGAGCTGGAGAGATGGCTCAGTAGTTAAGCAAGCATTCTGCTCTCCCAGAGAACTGTGGTTCTATTCCCAACACCCATGTTGGGGAGCTCAAAACCACCTCTATCTCCAACTCCAAAGGAATCCAAGACCTCTGACCTCCAAGGGCACTGGTACTCTTGTGTACAAAGACACACATGCATATACAAAATTAAAAAAAAAATTAAGGTTCTGGAGAGATGGTTCAGTGGTTAAAAGCACTTGCTGCTCTTGGAGTAACTCAGGTTCAGATCCCAGCACCCACACGGGGGCTTACAACCATCTGTAACTCCAGTTCCAGAGAATCAAAAGATTATAGAATGCATTATTCCATTGATATGATGCTCTGAAAAAGCAGCAGTGCAGGGGCAAATTATGAATTGGTAGTCACTAGGAGCTGGGGATGGAAGCGCTAAGGGACTGCTCTATAAACTTGATTAGGGTGATAGTTATATCGCTGTATCTGCTTATGACAACACAAGATTCTACACTGAAGGGATGAACTTTACCATAACTTTAAGGGGGAAGAGAGACAAATGTAACATTAACACTTACTTGAGCAATTCCATTCAACCCACTGAAAGCAAACATTTCAACTGTACCAAAATACAAACAAATATAATCATATGAATTTTAAAACACACCTTAGATCTGCATACTTGTACACTAAAAAGGGTAGATCTCAGTGTATACCAATTGCATCAATTTAAGGCAAATTGCAGAGAAAACCAGAGATTTTAAATCCACAGTACTCAAGCTGCAAAGCAAGAGGCATTCTTATCTACTGCTAGGGAGAGAGTACATTCATCAGTTGATTTAGAAACCAGCTGGACAACTTAACAGTCACAATTAAGAACAAAAGTGACCTATTGGTCTCATTCTTGAAACACATACACCTTTGGGAAGTTGATACACACATGTACCAAGAGACATGCACTCAGTGCAATAGTTTGCCAAAATCACAACTAGAAACAACCAAATACAAGTGTGCAACTGATCAACCATGAATCACACAAGACAGTATACATTACAAAGTATGAAGTAGTTCATTAAATGCTCCAACACAGATCAAGCTCAGAAATGACAAACAAAATCAGCAAGTTAGAAAAAAAAAATGCAGTATGTTAAGGAAAATAAAATAAAATGTATAGATATGTTTTTTTCAAGACAGGGTTTCTCTGTGCAGCCATGGCTGTCCTGGAACTTGCTACATCTGTAGACCAGGCTGGCCTCAAACTCACAGAAATCCACCTGCCTCTGCCTCCCGAGTGCTGGGATTAAATGTGTGTACCACCATTACCCAGCAGAAAAAATATTTTTACAAGCAGGGAACCCTGAACAACATACTGAGGTTTACACCTCAGTAATGCACAAGTGTGGATGGACCTATACATTTCCCCCCAGCTGCTATTTTTTTAAGGACATGAGCTTTATACATACTTTTTTGGGAATGTTACATATTTTGCAAGAAGAGTAAAAATAACATAGTCTCACAATAACAGCACAGAGAACTGCTGTACATGGTGGTTCTTACCTCCAATCCCAACATGGGACACTAAGGCAGGAGGATGTGTGTTCAAAGCCGCCCTGGGCTATACTATATTGCAAGACTAGCTGTAAGCAAAACACCAGGNCCAGTAGGTCCTACAAACATGTACTATCCATAAAGAGTACTTCAAAGATACAACTGCACAAAAATCAAGAAAACAATACACTTAGCTTTACACCAAAACTGTACAAGTTTCAAACTAGAATATCACAGATCTATATGTAATTTATAAATACAGATACAAAATCTCTACTAAATTATAAACCTGGTAATAGGTACATAAAAAGAAAACCATATTGAAGTTATGCTAGGAAGGCAGGGGTGCTTCAGCACTGTAAAGTCTGCTAACAGAACTCTGTATTACTCAATTAAAGAAAACAAATTGTAATTCATTTACTCACAAATATTTCCTGACTTTCTACTTTTTCCCTAGAGTCTAGAAAGATCTAAATTATAAATCCCTCCCTGTGGTGGTCTGAATAAGAACAGCCCCTACAGGCTCGTATCTTTGAATGCTGCCATCGGAGAGTCAAACTGTTTGAAAGTATTTGAAGGATTAGGAGGTGTGGCCTTGTTGGAAAAAGTGTGTCACCCAGGGGTAGGCTTTGAGGTTTTTTTTTTTTTTTTTTCTTTTTCTTTTGAGACAGGGCTTTATTATTTGCTCTGGCTGTCCTGGAACTCACTATGTAGACTAGGCTAGCCTCAAACTCACAGTGATCAGCCTGCCTCTGTCTCCCGAATACTGGGATTAAAGGCCACCATGAGCAAACCACTCTGAGCCCAAGGCTGTCTGTTGTCTCTCTGCCTCTGGATCAGGATGCAAAGCTCTCAGCTACTACTCCAGCACCTGCCACCATGCTCCCCACCATGATGATAATGGACTAAACCTCTGAAACTGTAAGCAAGCCCTCAGGTAAATGTTTTCCCTTATAAGAATTGCCTTGGTCACAGTGTCTCTCCATAGTTACAGAACCCCTATGTAAGTTTATGTTCTAATCAAAGGAAATAAACAAAATCTATGCATAACATACAGCACATCAGATTCTGATGACTACCTAGAAGAAAAATGCAGGTAGGAAGAGAGGACTGGAAGTGCTTGCTAAGTGATATGAGACCAGCACAGTTCAGTTAAAGTGAAGACCTGTAGGGGGTGGTGTTTGAGATGAAAAAGCAGAAGGCAAAGGCCATTAGAGGAAGAATGCCAGCATGTTCAAGAATCCCAAAGGAACCCAAGGCATTTAAGGAACAGTAAGCCAGAGAGAGAAGTTAGGAGGCTGATGGAAATAAGGTACCACAAGCCACATCAGGAAATCTGATCTTTACTATGAGTGAAGGCAGAAAACTGGATAAGAAGGGTTAGAGAAATGGTGTGATCTGACCAACAGCTTTGTAAAATCTCTTCTGTGTTTGTGTGGTGTGGTAATGCATGCCTGTGATCCTAATATTCAAGAGGTCAAAGCAGGAAGTTCAAAACCAGCTTGATATCCTGGCTCAAAACAACAAAATTTCTCCCCCTTNAGAGGCAATGCAAAAACAGTTTTTATCTCAAAGAGAAGAAGGGAGTTTAGGTATGAATGACTATGGCCTGGAAACACAGAATCAGGTTTCCCTGAAGGATATTCCACTGTCAAATTGGTTATATGAGATTGTATTAGCTACATAATGAGCCATAAGCCAAGGCACGTACCAAATGCACTGGTGGGTACCACAGACAGACAGGTTACAGCAAATAGGGGNAGCCAGGTAAGGATTCAGATGTTATCTGACGACTGTCCTAGCTTTTGGACTGATGGAACCTAGTAGTCTGATAGTACAACTTTTANAGGTTTAGACCAGTGGTTCTCAACCTTCCTAATGCTGCGGCACTAATACAGTTCCTCATGTTGTGGCGACCCTCCCTAACTATAAAATTATTTTCATTNCTACTTCATAACTGTAATTTTGCTACTGTTTGAATGGTAATGTAAATATTTGTGTTTTCCAATGGTCTTTTGGGAGTTGCAACCCACAGGTTAAGAACCACTGGTTTAGACAGTCACAAGAATGATCACACGGGATCAGGCAATCACTGCTTTACAAAGGAACTACAAAGGAGTACAAGATAGTTTTGCTCTGGTCTGCTGCAACATTTTTACTGTCCATAATCACAAAATTCAGCCATTTGTCGGTAAAGAATCTTGAATATAGGTGTCTTAGTGTTCTACTGCTATGAGGAAACACCACAACCAAGGCAACTTTTATAAAAGAAAACATTGAGCCGGGCGGTGGTGGGGCACGCCTTTAATCCCAGCATTCGGGAGGCAGAAGCAGGCGGGTCTCTGTGAATTCGAGGCCAGCCTGGTCTACAAAGTGAGTTCCAGGACAGGCTCCAAAGCTACACAGAGAAACCCTGTCTCGAAGAACCAAAAAATAAAAAATAAAAAAATAAAATAAAACATTTAATTTGGGGCTTACTTATGTTTTAGAGGGTTAGTCCATGACCATCCTGATAAGAAGCAGACAGACTGGTGCTGGAGCAGTAGCTGAGCTTTATATCCTGATCTACAGGCAGCAAGTGGTGGTGGTAGGAAGGACAGACAGACAGACTGGGCCTGATGTGGGCTCTTTAAACCTCAAAGCCTACCCCCAGTGATGTATCTCCTCTAACTGGGCCACATCTCCTAATTCTTCCCAAACAGTTCCACTCCCNGGAGACTAAGCGTTCTAAGAGCCTCTGGGGGCCATTCTCATTCAAACCAGCACAACAGGTGGTGGGCTTTTCTTCACTTTACTAGAGAAGAGATCACAGATAGAAGGAAACCTAACAGAAGCTAGATAGTAACTAGCAGAAATGAGGGTGGCTTAAACCAGGGTGATAGCAGACAAGAATGCCAAAATGTTATATATTCTGAAGTCAGCAAAAGTTGCTGATTACATAGCAGGGGATGAGGAGTTTTCTATCTGAGCAACTTAAAAGATGAGTTTCTAGAGTCCTATGTCTTTTACATGCACTATTTTGTGTGTTTTCTTTTATTTATTTTTTTAAAAGGGAGATCTCTCCCAGCCTTTTCTCCTTTCACTATCTGCCATGAAGTCCACAAAGGGAAATGCTCAGCCAGCAGAGAACAGACAGTGCTCCAAAGGTTCAGTATCTGCCCAGGACAGCCCAAGACCAAGTTTCTTTTCAGGTTTAAAAAGGATACACGCAGTGGATATTCCTGCTACAGTTTCCCCACTAGAAATTTCTATCCTGAACCTAATTCATTTTGAGAAGTGTTATCATATTACTGGGCTTGGTGTTGAACACCTACATTTCCAGCACTTGAGAGGCTAAGGCAGAAAGAGGATCAAGATTGAGGCCAGCCTGGGTTACATGGTGAGTTCCAGGCCACCTTGGGCTTCACAGTGAGACCATGTCTCAAAAAACAAACAAAACAAACAGTCCTACTAGCGTAACAGGTTTCTTTTTTACTCTTTATTCCTGTGGTTTTGAGACTCACTCTGGGTTTTGTGTTAGNCAAGTTCTCTACTGATGAATGAGCTACATCCCCAGACCCAAAAGCAAGATAAAAACAATCTCCTTCATGTATTTTTCTACTACATTTATCCAACAAACATTTTCCCTTTTGAGAAAGGATCTCATATACCCAGGATAGCCTCCAACTCCCCATGTAACCTACTATAGCCTTGAACTCCTGATCTTCCTGCTTCCATTTCCTGAGCGTNGGGGTTTAAGGGTGTCCCACCATATCCAGCTCTCAACAGACAAATTTATTAAACTTTTACCAAAACAACTACTTGAGATATCGCGAAAAGCAAAATAACACAGCATCTCTGTCCCTGAGGCACAATCAGCAGATTTATAAGGCACTCAAACTACACACAACATAAACTGTATACTTGTAAGTGGTAAGAAGTTCAGACCAGGAGACTATAGCAATGACTCAGAGATTAAAACCATTTGTGGCTCTTGCAGAGGACCAGAGTTAATTCCAAGCACCAACACGGTGGTTCACATCTATTTCTAACTCCAGTTCCAGGGAATGTGATACCCTCCCTTCTGATTTCTGAGGAGAAATTAAGCAGCGCAATGTTATTCATTAAGCGGTGCGGTTTACCGTGCNAGAAAAGCCATAAGGCACTGTGAGAGTTTATTAAGGGAAAAGAGAGGGGATGTTCATGGGCCTATGGAATGACCATGCAGGGAGAGAANNAATAGGTGGTACCCGCTTTTATAGGTATGTCTCCCCCTCCAGATGTGCATATGGGCTTATGTAGCTACACCACGAATGCTCATAGATAAGTGATCACACAGCACATGGATCATGTAGGAACTAAGGCCCTGGAATGACTAAGCATCTTGCCTGACTACTGGACAGCACATGTGTGGTCATGTAGCTGGGGAAATGGCTAGGAATTCTAACAAGGGCAACAAGCATGCATGTGGTACACACATATACATTCAGATAAAATATTTACACATAAAATAAAATGGAAAAAAAAACAACTAGTTTTTAAAAGCAGTAGCTTAGATCCTAGAAGAAAATCCAATCATGGGCCAAAAGGTTCTGAGAAACAACATAAATTGTCAGTTCTTAAACTACATAGCCAGGCAAAATAAAGAGTTTGAAATGGAAAAGCCTAAAACTANAAGTTTGAGAGATCCAAAGAACTGAAAGAAAGCCAGGGGTTGTTCAGTGGGGTTTAGACCTTTAATCAATGCCTTGGGAACCACTGACAAGTGTCAAATAGAAACATGTCATGATCACAAGATGTTTTAGGAAAAAACATCACTTTGACTATCACGTGAATTAAAAAGAAGCAAAGCAATTGTTTATCAAGGGGCAAAGTGAAAGCAGTACCCTAGACAGGGGCTCTTTTAGTATTTAGTACACAACAATAACAGGTAAAAAAAAGTTTT
Organism: Neotoma lepida; assembly: GCA_001675575.1. Classification (NCBI taxonomy): domain Eukaryota; kingdom Metazoa; phylum Chordata; class Mammalia; order Rodentia; family Cricetidae; genus Neotoma; species Neotoma lepida. The sequence continues at coordinate 159,672 of LZPO01066409.1, read as the reverse complement.
CTTGTAGTTTCTGGTGGGTTTTTGTTATTGTTCTTGTTTGTTTGGTTTATTGTTTTTGAGACAGAGTCTCACTATGTAGCTCTGGCAGGTTTAGAATTCACTATGCAAACAAGGCTGGCACTGAATGTAGAGATCCTTCTGCCTCTGCATCCCAAGTGCTGAGAGTAATAAAGGTGTGCAACATCACACCTGGTCTGAAAAACAATTCTCAGGTCATACCTTCCCGAGAAAAACTAGCATAAAGAATCATCTGTAGCTCAAAAGAAAAGACTAAAACAATCAGCTGGTATTTAAGGCATACAATTCTAGAAATCCTTTTTTGCTCCTTAAGCTTCTATTGACTTGTGATGTCCAAATAATTTGAAATTTTTCTTCCCACATTTTGAACTTGCTTCTCTCAAACCTTTGAGAACCGACATGGTCAGCTACAGCTTCACACTCGAGAATCCACTACAGCTGAGGTCTTATGCTCAGTTTCACAAATTACTCTCTCCAGCTGCCAGCACAGACGCTGATATATTCACTGCCAGGCCTCCCTCTGAAATCTTGCTGGAAGGCTCTGACTTGGTAACTCTAGCATCTGCATGTTTACAAAGCCAGCATCATGTGAAAAATGCAAAGGTCTGCTGCCAGTTCAATTAGCATCTGGGCTCCTTTAGATCACAATG
>LZPO01066409.1:144354-156989 GCA_001675575.1 Neotoma lepida | reverse complement strand
AAAAAAAGAAATATGGGTTAATTAAAATTTAAGAGTTAGCTAGTAACAAGCCTGAGCTATCACCCTAGCATTTATAATTAATAAGTCTCTGTGTAGTTGTGTGGGAACTGATTGGCAGTCTAGAAAGAAAATTCCGCCTACAAAGAAGCACAGGAAGAAGCCAGGGCAAGATATGGGTCCCCCAAAAAGGAGATACCCATTAACTGATTTTCCCCAATACTTCCCTATTTCCTACTTTTGACTACATCCTAATAATGCCACCTCTGGAAACACCGTGACAGACACTTCTCCCAAAGTGTGCTTTACTGAGATCCTTTCTAAGCATTTCTCAAAGCTTTTCAGTTGACAGGATTAACGATCAGTGTGTTAAAATGAATCTCTGAATTAACAAAGAAAAGTGACCCCACATAGCACTTACAGCTTCTCAGATTGGTTGTTCATGCAAATACAGTTGTGGGTCAAAAGAGCCACTTTAAAGAACATGATACTATCTGGAGTATGGTTGGCATTCAAACATCAGTCACCATCTTTCCTTCTAGATTTAGCTAAGCAAGAAGTTTGATTTTCTCAGAATAACAAATCCTTCTTCCTGAAGTCTGATCTGAAAAACTGAGACATTGAGTATAGTTTCTACACTGGCTGACCTCAAGAAAATCTTAAGCATTTCTCAAACACAATCCTAAGGAAGCATAGAATATACAGAATCTTTCTCCTGGTACTTTAAAACTGGTACTTTAAAAAATAGTAATTAGCTGGTTGGTGGTGTTGCACACCTTTAATCCCAGCAATGCAGAGTAAGGTGGATTTCTGTGAGTTCAAGGCCAGCTGGGTCTACAAAGTGAGTTCCAGGACAGCCAGGACTGTTTCAAGAGAAACCCTGACTCGAAAAACTTAAATAAACAAATTAAACTAATAACTATAACAAAACTGTAGTTTTGGTTTTGTTTTATTTTGTTTTACAAATAAGCATCATTTTAGCAACTCAGACATTACAAAACCATTTCTACCTCAAACTACCATCAAATTGCTCCACTGTCAGTGTTTTCCTAACTGTTGCGCTTACCATCTCATTTTCTCAAAGGCTCCAATACCAGCAGTTAGACTGACAAAATTCAGTTCTTTTCTGGGGCTGAGAATGCAGTTTAGTTGATAGAGTGCTTGCTTAGCATGCATGGGGTACTCAGTTCTATCCCTAGTATAGCATAAACATGATATGGCAATATATGTCTATAAACCCAGCATTCTGGAGGTGCAGGCACAAGAATCAACAGTTCAAGGTCATCCTTGATTAAAAGTATGTTCAAGACCAGTCTATACTACATGAGCCTCAACCTAACAAGAAAAATAAAAGTGCCTAATAAGATGGTTCAACAGTTCAAGGCACCTGCCATCAAGCCTGACAACATGAATTTGAGTCCCAGAATCCCGAAATTCCATAGACACAGTGGAAGGAGTGAACCAATTCTCTGTAAGTTATCCTCTGACTTCCATACATGTACACTATGGCATGTACACTCCCACACACATACACAAATAAATGTTATGCAGATGGATAGATATGTAGGTAAACACAGGTAGTTCAGGGGCTGCAGTGCTCAAACTGTTTCTTGCAGAGGACTCAATTCAGTTCCCAGCACTCACACTAGTCAGCTCATAACCACTTGTAAATTCCCTTTCACAGAATCTAACAATTCTGGCCTCCAAGGTCACCTGAACTCATGAGGCATATGCAGATACACACACATAATTTAAAAAATAACAATAAAATCTAAAAAAAAAAGCAATTCATCTCTTAGGCATTGTGGTAGTTTCAAAGATAATGGTCCCCAAAAGGAGTCTATTAGGAGGTGTGGCTTTGTGGGAGGAAGTATATCACTGTGGAGGTAGGCTTTGAGATCTCACATATGCTCAAGCCATGCCCAGTGAGGCAGTTCACTTCCTGCTGCCTGTGAGTAAAAATGTAAGAACTCTCAGCTCCTTTTATAACAAGGTGTCTGCCTGAATGCTGCCTTGCTTCTCGCCATGGACTTAAACCTCTGAACTGTAAGCCAGCCACCCCAATTAATTATGTTTTCCTTTGTAAGAGTTGCTGTACTAATGGTGTCTCTTCACAGAAACAGAAACCCTAAGACAAAAATTAGTACTATGGACTGGGGTATTGTTGTGATAGACCGGACCATGTTTTTGGAGTAATATGGACTTTGGGAGTTGGGATTAGGAAAGCAGCAGAATGCTTTAAGCACTGCTTAATGGGTCATACTAGTAGGAGCATGGAAGACAGTGGTGCTAAGAGTGATTTGAACTGTGAGGTATGGCTCAAGAGGTTTCAGAGAAGGATATTACTATGTGGCTTAAAGATCACTCTCGTGATATTTTGGTGAAGAATGTGGCTGCTTTTTGCCCTTGTCCCAAGAGTCTGCCTGAGACTGAAGTGAAGTATTTTAGACTAACTCCTTTGGCAGATGAAATGTCAAAACAGCCTGGTATAAACTCTGCTGTGCAGTTATTAGTGTTAACTCTAATGAAGATATATAATGAAAAGGAGCAAGCTGGCCAAGGAAAAATATTTGAGAGAAAAGGAGCACCAGAAAGTGGAATGGAAGTAAATCCCGTGTTCAAGGAGATAAAAACAGATTAAGAAATGGAATAAAGGTGTGGTGACCTCAGGGCAAGACCATCCAGCTAAATTTCCAACTTGTGAAAAGGAATTCCAGAACAGCCAAGCTTAGGCAGTGAAAACAACTACTGAAAATAGAAAGCTAGTGAAGATGTAACTGAAAGATCTCCCAGTTCAAGGTCAGCCTGGTCTACAGATCCAGTTTCAGGACAGTCAATCTTAAGCAGTGAAGAAAACCATCAGAAACAGAAAGTTGGTGAAGATGTAATTGAATGAGGGGCCATGTTCCAACACCAGTAAGCAGCTGAACTTGGTAGCATTAGCCACATGGTTCTGGAGTTAAGGATAGAAGAAAGGAGCTATGGAATTTGCCTCCATGACTAAGGAAAGCCACTAAGGCCAGGCATGTGTCATAGGTGTCTCTGAATGGAGGCCCAGAAAGGTCACTGTGTGAAGCTGTGAAGAAACCTGGATTGCCTTGGAGACCCCAACATGTTAGAGATGCCAGAGTAATGGGATAGCTGATAACAAGGAAAAGAACCAGCCCAAGAGAAAGAAGTGTGTTGCAGTCGACAAAGTTGAACAGAGCTTGAGATCTGAAGAGTATTTTGACATCAGATATTGAGATGCTGAGTTTCAAGTTTGCCCAGTTGGTTTTCGGTCTTGCTTTTGGTCTAGTATTTCCTCACTATGCTCTCTTCCCTATGTTTTAGAATGGTAATGTATATCCTGTGCTATTATATGTTAGAAGTATGTGATCTGCTTTTTGATTTTGATTTTACAGAGGATTACAGTTAAGAGGTTACATGAATCTCAGAAGAGACTTTGAACTTCAGACTTTTAAATAAGTGTGAGATTGCTATATGAGAATATGGGAACTTTTGGAGTGAATGCATTTTTGCATTATGATATGGCCTTTGGGGGACAGGGAATGGAATGCTGTAGTTTGAAAGAAAGTGCCCCCCCCCTCAAAGGGAATGGCACTATTAGGAAGTGTGGCTTTGTTGGAGTAGGTGTGGTCTTGTTGAAAGAAGTGTGTCACAGTGGAGGTGGGCTTTGAGGTCTCATATATGATCAAGCCACGCCCAGTGAAATAATTCACTTCCTGCTGCTTGTGAGTCAAGATGTAAGAACTCTCAGCTCTGGTGCTGGAGAGATGGCTCAAGGTTAAGAGCACTGGCTGCTCTTCCAGAGGACCCAGGTTCAATTCCCAGCACCCACATGGCAGCCCAGAATTGTCTGTAACTCAAGTTCTAGGAGATCTGACACTCTCACACCAATGAACATAAAATAAAATTGGAAGAAAAAAAAAACCCTCTCAGCTCCTTCTCTAGCACCATGTCTGTCTGAATGCTGCCTTGCTTCTCATCGTGGTGATACTGGACTAAACCTCTGAACTATAAGCGAGCCACCACAATTAAATGTTTTTCTTTATAAGAGCTGCCATGGTCATGGTGTCTCTTCACAGAAATAGAAACCCTAACTAAGTCAGGCATAAAACAGATTCTGACCAAGGCACTGAAAATAATCAAGTTCCCTCTTGCTACTAGAGTAGACTGGAAATTCAGACAATTGTACATAATCCTCTTTCAAAGGTAGATATTATATTCACTTGAAAAGTATTCAAATATGTTTTACCAACTGAGGAGAGGTCCAAATCGCCACCAAAACCAAGCTGCTACCTCAACTAACTAGAGCAAATAGTACCAATGTAACTGGCATTCCAAACAGACTTCCTACANCACAGAGTAGGTTTATGGTAAGTGTCAATAAGACTGTGAGATAGCTGAGCAAATTCACAGAGTTTGCTGCACATGCCTATGTGGTGGTATTTTATCTATGTCCCCCAATAAAATTTATCTGAGGATCAGAAGAACAAGGTCAGTCGCTAGCCTTGTGAAATTAGCACACAACCTTAATCCTATCACTTAGCAAGCAGGGTCTGTCTGGATCCCTGTGAGTTCCTTTAATCCCAGCATCAACCATAGAATTCTGGAGGTCTATACAGACAGACAGGAAGTGACAGAGATGAGCAATAGAAGGAAGTGATGTAGCTAGACTGAAAGAGCCAATGGGAGAACAGAACAGAAAGGGATATAGATGTGGAGGTATAAGGAAGTCAGTTACTCTCCTTTTTGGAAGCTGTGAGCAATGGTTTAAGGTGAGGCTGGTAGCTGTTCCTGATTCCTCTAATCTCTGTCAGACTTTCACCCCTATCTCTGCCTCTGTGTTTTATTTAACAAGACCATTTAGAAAATCCNTCTTACATGCCTGCCTGTGGTGATGTGAATGAGAATGATCCTGAGAGGCTCCGATATTTGAACACTTGGTTCCATAGTTGGTAAAACTATTTGGGAAGGATTAGGAGGTGTTGCCTTGTTGGAGATAAGTCACTAGAGGTGGGCTTTGAGTTTCAAATATTAATATCATTCCCAGAATGTCTGTCTCCCTCACTTGTGAATAAAGATGTGAGCTTTCAGCTACTGCTCCAGTACCATGTCTGCCTGCCTACCTGACGAAATGCTTGCTGCTAATGATAGTCATAGACTCTAACCCTCTGAAACTGTAAGCCCCAAATAGTCTTTCTTCTCTAAGCTGTCTTGGTCATGGCGTCTTATCGTAACAGTAAAAACGTAACTAAGACACTAAACACCTAGGTTTGACCCCCCCAGAACCCATGTAAAAGTGCAAGGAGAAAACCAACTCCACAAAATTGTCCTCTCACCTCCACAAGTANCTCTCAAACACACACACACACCTGCCCCTACAAATAATATTAAAACATTTGAAGAAATTAGTCAGTAGCCAATAACGCCAAATATATCACAAGAACAAGAAAGAAAATACCCATAGCTAGTTTGCTTTTCANACAGAACAGCCTATTCTAGATGCTAAAATAGCAAAGTCTTACTGGTGTTTAACCCAGAGTATTCCAAAGAGCTCTAAGGTGCATGGAAGATGCCTTAGTAGCTTAAGCCATCAAGTGTCAATGATAGAAAACACAAGAAAATGCCAGTCCCTCATTATTGTTTTAATCATAGCAATTTAAGTCTCCATTTATATTTTATAGTTCCAGTTTATGATATAAAAGGGCTTTACACATTTTTGAGCTATCAATTTTAACTCTACAATGTTAAGATAGAAATTGAAGTAACACAAGAAGTGCTTTGCTGCAACTCTGATCTTGATGGGACTTCTACCCCAATGCTCTAGTTTTCTTTTGAGACATGGTCTTGAGAGCCTCAAACTCACTATGTAGCTGAGAATGACCCTGAGCTCCTGATCCTGCCACCTCTACCCCCTAAGTGTGAGATTACAAGGGGTTTCTATCACCACACTCTGCTTTCAGTGCTCTGGCACTGCCATACACCAACCACTGTTCTAATACAAAAGGGGACCAACAGTTTAAAAGTCAATAAAAATAAAATAGAATCTAAAAACTCAAATCACATCGGCATAACAAAAGTTTCTATCTCAGGATCTGGAAATTGTTTCGACAATGTTGCCACACTCAAGTCAGCTGCTTTGTACATTCCCTCTTGCTTATTTCCATTTCTGTTATAAACAGAATATGCAGATTTTAGGTTATTTTTTCTTACTGTTCAAGTTAATATCTAAGAATATTTTTCTTGCTCCCACTGGAGCAGTTCTAGCTAAAGCTATGAAAGAATCTGCTAACATTAGAAGTTCATCTTGGAGATGGAGAGATGGTTGGTTCAGCAGTTACAAGCACTTGCTGTTGCTCTTGGAGAAAACACCAGTTCAATTCCCAGCACCCACATGGCAGCACACAAGTATGCTGAACTCCAATTCTAGGGGATCCAATGTCCTCTTCTGGCTTCTGCATCAAATACACACCTGATGCACAGACATGCATGCATGCAAAACTCCATACACTTTAAGTAAAATAAAAGAAAATGTTGGAGTTAAAGAGATGGCTCAGAAGTTAAGAGTACTACCTGTTCTTACACAGGACCCACGTCTGGATCCCAGGGACCACATAACAGTTCACATCCATCTGTAACTCTAGTTCTAGGGGATTCTGCCCTCTTCTAACCTCTGTGAGCACCAGGCACACATGTGGTGTTCTTACATACACATAGGCAAACAATCATACACTTACAATAAAAATAAAGCTTAAAGAAAAATCTTTGCATTTTAAGTAAAATTAACATTTTGAGAAATATGAAGTGACCAAAAGTTTCAAAACATGAAGAAAAACTCTTTTAAACTGAAATATAATGAAAAGACACTAAATTCAAAGATGTAACCTGGATTCTAGTCCCTAACTCAGCTAGCTGTATGTACTATCATACAGAGAGATGATTATAGATACAACATTCCATCTGCTGGGTGTTCATTTTCAATCTGTAAAGTAAAAATAGACTGGATGACTTGACATTCCCTCCTTCATTAAAATTTTAGGATTTTAAGCATTAGAAAGAATGCCTTCTTTTCTTCCTAACAGTTACAGGAAGTATAAAAGGTATTGTCTAAATATGTTGATTTTTTAAAATAATTTCTTTTTATTTTATGTGCACTGGTATTTTGCCTGCATGTATGTATATGAGAGGTGTCAGCTTTCCTGTAACTGGAGATACAGACAGCTGTGAGCTGCCACGTGGTTGCTGGGAATTGAACCCAGGTCCTCTGGAAGAGAACAGCCAGTGCTCTTAACCACTGAGCCATGTTTCCAACCCCATGTTGATGTATTTTAAATATGTTTCTCCCCCAACAATCAAAATATTTATAGTTTAAAACTCTACAAAAGGATAATATATTTTTAAAAATACTTAAAATGTTTAAGCTCCTTATTACTATACTTTTCGGTAATGATTTATTGGAGAAGAGGCTATGTGCATGTATATGCCATAGCACCTATTCTCCAGCACAGCACCTCTGTGGAGGTCAGAGGACATGTTCTCTTCTTCCTCCATGGTAATCCGAAATGGTTGCAAGCACCTTTTACCTGCCAAGCCATTATGCTGGCTTAATGTTATATCTTTCTTTCGCAATTAAAAGAAACCAGACTGTGGCCACAGCCTGGGGAAAACAGACTGACTTCTAATGTCAGCAGACTCTTGAATAGACTTTTTGGTAAAACTGCTCCAAAGAGGGCAAGAAAAAAAATTCTTAGATACTAACTTGCTGAACAGAAAAGAACATAAACAAGCATGCTGTTTATAACACACAGAAACAAGTGGGAGAAAATACACAAATCAGTCAAGACTCTGTTAACAGCATCTTCTAATCCTCTTTCAGTTAAGACAGTTACAAGCTGCAGGAATATAGTAAGAATTCAGCTGTATATAATAAAGCTATACCTAGAAAGATCAGGGAATCCTTCTNGAAGCCACGCATCAAGGAATATTGGGTGTTATTCGGCTTTTAATATATCAGCTGTTTCCTGCTATCAATTTCTTGTGTGCTCATAACTCCTAGGCCATAAGAGCAAACAGTAATTTTCTCAGACCTACTGCTGATCTGACTAGGTAACACCCCTAGGAGACAGGCAGAGGTGTAGATGCATAGCTTTGTTTCTTGTGCAAATGAAGCTCAGACCCTCCTTCCTCCAAATGGCATTCCAGAGCAAATGACTCACAACAAAAGGGTTTTTTGCAATACCAGGTGAAGGAGGATTGAGGCAGAATTCTTAGCAGTCTCATGGCCGGAGAAGAAAGAACAAGGTAGAGTTTTTGCAGATGGTAGGTGGATTGGGTCAGGTCAGGAGAGTAGAAAAGGAAGGGACGAGCATGGATGGAGGAACTGAGGACGAAGATGAGATCAAAAGTAAAAAAGCTTAGTTAGGGCTATGAGAGGACAGGAAGAGAAGGAGCAGAGAGGAGCTAAGCATGAGAGCAGAAAAGAAGCTGTGTACTGACTCAGAAAAATAAAGTATATGGACTATAAAGAGTTTCGTGTACATAAATTCATTTATCATCATCAAAGATTAGATATTCAGCTGGTCGTGATTTTTCTCGGACCCTGGGAGAGGGCTACTAAGGGTTGGATCCCTAATAGTCCGAGATAAGTAACTGTCAGACTACACACCAAGCAACAAGATGCAACCAGTTTTGCAGCCAGTGGCATTGGCAAGTGTAAAGCAAGGTTCAAGATGCTTCAGAAACTAATTTAGGGCACAGCTTTCTGAAGGATGGTTATTCATCAAGCAGAAGTGTTAGGTGAGTACTTCAAAGTAGACAAGAGCCAACTAGGAAAGCTATACCACCTAATCTGCATTTTTTTTTTTTTAAATAAATCTTTATTTTATTTTTTTTTTTTTTTTTTTTTTCTTTTTTTTTTAAAGATTTATTATGTATACAGAAGAGGGCACCAGATCTCATTACTGATGGTTGTGAGCCACCACGTGGTTGCTGGGAATTGAACTCAGGACCTCTGGAAGAACAGTCAGTGTGCTTAACCTCTGAGCCACTTCTCCAGCCCCCTAATCTGCATTTTAAAAGGGACCACCGCTTGTCATATACCTACTAAAACCCAAATGAACTCTGATACTGCCTTTCAAAGGCAGTAGCTATGATTTTATCCTATCTAAATCTAGACTCCATACTCATTCTTTCCTTTGTATTTAATGANAATTCTGAACTGCTGGTATGGAGGTGTGTATATAAATTTCAATTGTAGATATAACATTGTAAGAATGCAACAATTAAGCTGAGTGGTGGTGGTGGTGTACTCCTTTAATCCCAGCACTCAGGAGGCAGAGGCAGGAGGATCTCTGAGTTCCAGGCCAGCCTAATCTAGAGTTTGGGGCCAGCCGGGGCTACACAGAGAAACCCTGTCTAAAAAAAAAACAAAATCAAACAAGCAAACAATAAAAAAAATGTAGCAATTATTTCCTTCAATTTCCCCTTTCCTTTTTCCTCTAATAAAAATTGCTGCTTTTGCTTGTGTTTGCCCTAATAGGGATTGACACAGAGTCTCATATAGTCTAGATCAGTACTCTACCCTGAACTGTATCTCCATCCCAAATTGCTCACTGTTGTTATGCTTGTATACAACACAAGCACATGTGCAGGTGTGCCCAGGAGGAGGCCAAGGAGAACATTGCTGCTTGTGCTCTATCACTCTTCACCTCATTCCCAGTCTCACAGCCAGTGTGAGCAGCCAGTGAGCCAGTCTCTCACTGAACTTGTAGCTAGGCCAACAATCCCAGCCATCTTCCTGTCTCTAATCGGACAAAGTGCTAGAGTTATAGGCAGGCATTCACAGTCATGCCTAGCATTTAACATGAGTGCTGGGGATTTGAAATCAGGACTTCGTGACTGCACAATAAATGTTCTTACCTATGAGCTATGTCCTCAGCTCCCCAAACAGGTGCTTTTTTGTAATGTAAGGATACATCAGTGTAGTCCTCTATTTCTTTTTAATGTTTTATTATTATTTATTCATTTTATTTTATGTGTGCATTTCTTTTTAATGTTTTATTATTATTTATTCATTTTATTTTATGTGTGCTTTGCCTGCATGTATGCCTGTGCAACACATGAAGGTGCCCATGGAGGTTACAAAAAGGCACTGGAGCTAGCTAGAGCTACAGAAGGATGTGAGGGGACCACAAAGGTCCTCTGCAAGAGCAGCCAGTGTTCTTTTTTTTTTTGGTTTTTCGAGACAGGGTTTCTCTGTGTAGCTTTGCGCCTTTCCTGGAACTCACTCGGTAGCCCAGGCTGGCCTCGAACTCNCGGTAGCCCAGGCTGGCCTCGAACTCACAGAGATCCACCTGCCTCCACCTCCCGAGTGCTGGGATTAAAGGCATGCACCACCACCATCCGGCGCAGCCAGTGTTCTTAACTACTGAGCCATCCCTCTAGCCCCTCTTTCTTACCAAGGTGTTTTTCTGCATTTGTGACATCGTAAGGCTGGACATGCTAACAATCCCAGCACTTGTAAGGCAAAAGCAGAAGGATCACATGTTCCAGGCCAGTTTGGGCAATAGAATTAGTTCAAACCAGCCTGGGCTACAAAGACAAACACTGTCTCCAAAACAAAAATATTCTATGAAATAGAAAACACAACAATAAAAACTTTTAAAAAGATGTATCTCCAACACAGCAAAATCTACTAACTGAATTAAAGAAACAGCATGAGTCTAAGTATATACACCACTGCTTTTTTTTTTTTTAAGACAGGGTCTCATGTAACCCAGACTCAGAATGGCCTTACTACAGAGCTAAAGATAACCCCTAACTCTGGTTCCTACTTCAACCTCCATTGTGCTAGGATTACAGGCACTCATCACCATGAGGGGCTCATCTGCTTCCAGATATTAATATAAATTATTGTTTGGGTTAAAAGGAGAATTTTACCTACTTTGTTATATTTCCTGTTACATTTACATGTACTGCTTTAGTAAGTCAAGAACATTGTAACGTAATTATCCAAATTGAAATTCTATTAAAATCACAAGGTATGAACTATATGCCTGAGGTAGATCTAGGAATAGTTTTGTTAAAATTATGAGCAGTGGGGCATAGTGGCACACAACTTCAGTACTTTGGAGGCAGAAGTAGACAGATCTCTGTGAAATTTAAGCCAACCTGGTCTACATATTGAATTTCAGGCCAGCCAGAACTATACAGTGAGACCCTGCCTCAAATTAAAAAAAGAGAAAGGAAAAAAAGCAATTTTTTTTATTATCTGTAGGGAAAAGGGGCTGGCTAAAGAAATCCACACCCTGACCCTGGNGCCCAGAACCAGGAAAAGAAACACAGCCTGGGTCTTGGACCTGAGCCAGAGAAATGAACACTTTATCCACAAACCCAGAACCAAGGAAACCTGCCCTGACTCTGAAACCAGTACCCAAGAAACACTCTTGGTCCCTAGAATCAGAGCCAGTGAAAGAAATATGCCCTGGTCTTAGAATTAAGAGTCAAAAAGCTAAGAAAGGCCAGTGAAAGAAACACAGTTTGGCTCTGAAATCAGGGCCATCTCTGCCCCTAAACCACAAAACTAACTAATCCCCGAGTAGAAAAAAATTAACCAATCCCTGGTTAACTCTGCCCCAGGTGTATAAACCACCCTGCCTGGTCAGTTGTGGGCTGTTCTCTCCACCCTGATAGAGGCAGCCACTCTCCTGGACTTCTCCTTCCCAAATAAATCTCTTGCTCAAAAGAGTTTTGGGTATGAAGATCTTCATACACCAGTGCAAAGAAGATTGCTAAGACGTCCCATAGTGGACTGAGCAGAAAAAAACCTCGCTGAGACGTCCCTCAGGGGACTGAGCAAGGGGGAGCTGGAGGAAATTGCTACATTTTTGTAGGATTTCCCATTTTGCAGAGTGAAGCAAAAGAAGCAACATCTTAGGCCAGAGAAGAAGCAGAGCTCTGCTAGGAAGCTCCCGTAAGTGGAGGCTGAGCAAAGCTCAGCTGTAGCAGCTCTCCAGGAGAGGAGCAGGACTGCTATATCCTGCAGGGAGACCATCCCCCACCACACCACAGGTATAGCATGACTCCTGAACAGTCAAGGTACCTTTCCCTACAGAGCTGTCCTAGCAGCTCCAGGCCTAACTCTCCCAAGCAGTCAGAATACCTTCCCTTCCAGGGCTGAGCTGTCTCATTGTAGCTCCAGCCATCAGAGCTGTCCTAGCAGCTTGAGGTATCCAGGATAACTCATCCTCCAAGGCTGAGCTGTCTCATTGCAGCTCCAGCTGTCAGAACTGTCCTAGCAGCTCAAGGTGTCATCCGACTCCTCAAATAATCAGGATACCTTTCCCCCAGAGTGGCAACACAGTTACTTACATTTTGGTGCTGAAACTTGGGACCAAACCCAGAGTTGCAAAACTTACTTACATTATCACATATCAAAAAAGGAATTTTTGTTTTTGCACACATGTATCTGTGGAGACCAAACCCAGGACCTTCAAGTATCATACTTGTAAATTATACTAACAGGGAGACCTCTAACCTAACAACCTGTGTAATCCCAGCACTTGAGAGGCTGACACAGGTGTGTCCCCACAAGTTCAAGGCAGGCCTGGGCTTCATTGAGACCCTGTCCTAAA
>LZPO01066409.1:109291-123228 GCA_001675575.1 Neotoma lepida | reverse complement strand
GGGGATCTAGTGGAAGGAGTGTGGCTGGAGTGTGGTGGGGTGCTGGGGATCTAGTGGAAGGAGTGTGGCTGGAGTGTGGTGGGGTGCTGGGGATCAAACTAAAGGCAAATGCTCTGCCTCTGAGCTACATCTGCAGCTCAAGCCAAGGGGAGGAAACAGCCGGGACAGCCCCGGGAGCTCAGACACCAGTTCTTCCCCAGCCCCACAGCACAGGGCCTGACAGCAGGTGTTTAGCAGCCTTTGCTGAATGATCACTGAGCCAGACCTGGGTGCTGAAGCTGGCCTGCAGTGTGGAAGAAAAAGCAAGGTTAAGTTATGGAGTTAAGCTATGGCTCCTGGAATATTTTTCCAGCTGAATTTTCCCAGTCTTGTGTGTTCTCTAAAACCTCCATCCAAAATGTAATTAGGAAAACCCAGTTTACTCTTAACATTATGACATCATTGTCTGCTGCAAATGAGACTGTCAGCCTGATAAAGCCAGAAACTTCTGGCTTAGTCCTTTCCTTGTCCTCCTAGCAAGGGGCTCCCCTATCCCAGAAAACAGCAGAAGTATAACATGGACCACTTACTTCATTGGCACTGATCGCTTCCTGCTAGGATGGGAGCTGTTGTGCTGAACCCTGGGGACTTGCAGCCCATAGACACAATCCCTGCAGTGCACGGACAAATGACAGGTGATGTTGAGCTGATGTAGCAGTTAGTTTACAGAAACCTGCACAACTGCTGGAGTTGAGAAATGTCTGGTGGCTGGTATGAGCTGGGGAATAATTACCTCATAATTTAGCAATTATAGCTACTTTGGAGGCAAAATAAACATTTAATTTCCAGACCAGAAGTAGTGCATTCCTATAATCCCAGCTGCTTGGAAAGCAAAAAACAAGAAGATCTCAAGTTCAAGGCCAGTCTGGGCATTTTACCCACATTAAAAGGAACCACTTTTTCCCCCCGAGACAAGGTTTCTCTGTGTAGATATGGAGCCTGTCCTGGAACTCACTCTGTAGACCAGGCTGGCCTCGAACTCACAGAGATTCACCTGGCTCTGCCTCCCGAGTGCTGGGATTAAAGGCGTGCACCACCACTGCCCAGCTAACCACTTTTTTATGTACTAATAATTCCTTTAGAAAATAACAAGGACACAAGCTCTTTCAAAATGTACTTCAGTTGGTAGTTACCTAGTACAAATGAAGCCCTAGGTTTGATCCCCAGCAATGAATAACCTGGCCATAGTGGCACAAGCCTGTCATTTCTGCACTGAGATTAAAGGAAGAGGATCAGAAGTTTATGGTCAAAAAGTAAATTAACAGAAGTTCAAGGTCACCTGAGGCTACAGAGAAAGTGGAAGCCCAGCCTGGGCTACATGAGACCCTATTCAAAAGAGGGAAAGAAAAGAAAAATATAAAAATTCTACCAAGGAGTATAGTCTTGAGTCAGTGGACACTGGCACTTGCCTTCAAATGAAAATCCTCTAATAATGATATCCCAAAATTTGCCTGCCAAGCAAATGCAGTCCAGTGAAGACCCCAATGTAGTTTTACTGCCAACATGATCCTAAAATTCAACTGGGAAATAGAAGCATCATTTTCATACCAAAAAGATCTAACATTTACTGACCACTTACCATGTGCCACACTCCATCAGAGAACTCCACAAACAAAACAACAATAACAAAACAAGCAAAAATACCCACTACGAGGTTTAAGGACATCACTACGAACAAGCAGATTAGGGAGCACCGGTTCCAANAGAAAACAAACTAACTCAAGGGCCCGAAGGTCAGGCGTCAAGTTCCGTGAACTCAGCCATTCCGTTCTACTGCCAAGAAAAGCCTCGAGATTAATGATGTTTTTTTCAACCAGATATTAAAATACATTAGGCAGCCACAACAATGGGGTGATTTCAACAAAGGACAGACAGAACTATTGTACTAAATAGTACAGATAAGAGGGCCAGGTGTGTAAGGAGTTGTGTGCNTGATGAAAAGTGACATATTGAGAAGGAGCAACAGATGGGCTCAATGGTTAAGAGCGCCGGTTGCTCTTGCAGAGCAGTTATGTTCTCAGCACCTATGGCAGCTCACAACCACCTTTAACTCCAGCTCCAGGGGATCCAAAGCCCTCTTCTGGCCTCCAGGGGTACCCACACACAACGTGCCCCACACATAGCACAGAATATCGAGGCACAGTGTCACACACACCTGGAATCCTAATACTTGGGAAGTGGAAGCAGGAATATCTGTTTGAAATTCATAGTTTGAAGCTATCCTGGGCTATATGAGACTGTGATTTTTGCTTTTTGAATTTTTAAAATCTTTTCTAAAAATTTAGGAGTCACTATATTTATTTGTGTATGTGCATGTGGGGGAGCACATATACCATAGCACATGTGTAGAGGTCAGAGGTCAACTTGCTTCCCTTTCCAGTATGTAAGTTCTGGGGCCCAAGCTCAGGTCATCAGACTTGGCAACACTACCCACAGAGCAATCTCACCAGCCTAACAGCAGCAAAAAATCTTAGCAAAGAGTTCATGTTCTGTTGAAATGGGGTTACTATGCAGCCCTGGCTGGCCTCTCAATGACTGTGTTCACCAGGCTGGCCTCGAACACACAGAGACCTATCCGCCTCTGCCTCCNGAGTGCTGGGATCAAAGGCATGCACCACCATGCTTGCCTTAGTAATTCTTAAAGGTTAATAGAAATATCTCAAATGGTGATAGGTCAAACTGGCAAGGGTTAAAATTATTGGCAGAAATTGGTTTTAGCAGGGTATAGAAAGATGACCATAAATTACTACTGGGTGCCTAAGCTTATATAGTTGTTTGGAGAAGCGTTTGNNAATCTATAACAGAATCATACTTGTTTTGAGCAAATGGGATTTGAACACAGATGCAGCTAACATATCTGTGATATATACCTAGGATTAGCCCCAGGGAATAAATAAGTGAACAATAATCTGTGTCCAAGGTTGCTAATAAAGCATTGCATAAAATAGTTTAAAGACTGGTAACCCCTTCAGTGACCAGCAAGGCTATCAAATCCTGGCACAATACAATCAGGTGTTAGATGTCTATTAAAAATAAGTCAGTCTGGTGGTGGGGGCGCACGCCTTTTATCTCAGCACTGGGGAGGCAGAGGCAGGTCAATCTTTGTGAGTTTGAGGTCAGCCTGGTCTACAAAGTGAGTTCCAGGACAGCCAGGATTGTCTTGAAAAAAAAAATTAAATGAGTAAAAAATAAGTCTACATTAAATGTTTATGTGTCCACAAAGTTACTGAGTGGAAGCAATAATGTGCTATGAACCTATGTATATTGTTTTGTTTTAGGTGATCCGGGTAGAGCCCAGAGCCTCGAATATCCTTAACTATACTCGGCCACTTAACTAAGCTCACGGTCCCCTGTATATATTATGAAGGCAAAACTAAAAGATTGTGTACAGACACTCAAAAGATCATTAGCTCTGGATAATGGGCTTTCTGGTGATTTGATTCTTTAAATGTTTCTATATTTTTCCCTTTTTCTTTTTATCTTTGATAGGCTTTCACCATGTAGGCTCTGCTAGCTCAAACTCATGATGCCCAGCTTCTTTTGTGCTAGGATTACTGGTGTACCCCTCTACACCCAGCCTTTGTCTTTTACTATCAGAATATATAACTAGATACAGTGATGCATAAGATCACATTAGGACCCTCCCTCAATACAATAGAGGTGAGGGGGACAACCCAAGACTCAAGAAAGTTAAACAACTTGTTCTGGGCATATCAGGATCTGAACACAGGTCTGGGTGACACAGGGACTTTCCATAATAAAGCATTGCATAAAATAGTTTTTTCCATAATGCTGCACCACTACTATTAGTACCATGTGCTATTTAGTAACATATGCCCCCTCTTACATGCCTGAAGGATGGCTGCTCAATCCCTTCAGCAACTCTGCACGATCTGTTCTACCCAAAGAGATGCTGTGGCGTCAAACCTCCCTTTTCATGGCACCCTTTCCTGCTGATCTAGTGGCATACTCCTTTCACTGAGAGTCTCTCCTCATCAGGGTGGCCTGACATCTCCATCTTGTAGCACTTGGTTTGACTATAGTGCTTAAATACAGATTATGCATTTAAGCATACTGCATTTAAGCATACATACCATGTAGTATGTAAATGAGAATGTTGTGAAGTCTTATCTGCCAACTTTTCACACAGCTCTGCCACCTTCAAATTGCATCTGGAGGAGTAAAATGATCACTTAGCAGCCATGCACTTCAGTCTAGCTCTCATCAGCCTGGCTGTGAGGTGCCCTGGGGCCTTCCATCCAGCTCTGGACCACCTGGCACAGCTTTACAACTGACTTTGCTAGCCATTAGGCTTCGCCACTAGAGGTGACATCCCTCTGTGCAGAAGCTTTATCCTGTATGCCTAGAGCATAGGACATTACTCACTGTGTATACTGCTCAAATGAATACATGACCTTGCCACTAAGCCCTGGCTGCTCTCATTACTACTGGGATAAACATGTAAAGGTAGCAATCACTGTGTTATCCCTTTAGAGCCAATTGTGTGTGCCTGTAATCCCAGCACTTGGAGGCTGAGGCAGACATCACATTCAGAACTGGCATGAGATACATAGTAAGTTCAAGACCAGCTTGGTCCACACCGTGAGTTCTGGGCTGGGCAGGACTACATACTAAGACCTTGTCTCAGAAAACCTAAAGAAGCAAAAAGGATGTCCTTTTTGAAAATCTGAAATCATATCAGTGCCACTACTCACCTATCATCAGCTTTGGGAAGTACATGGTCCATGGCTGTAGCCCATGAGTTATGAATGGCAGCTGGAATCTTGTTTGTCTGGACAAGGTACATTTCAAAGCTAGGCCCTGCTCTGAGAGTGGCTTGGCCCCATTCCTAAGGGACCAAGACTATGGTGTCAAGCTAAAACAGTGGAATAATGCCTTGCATAGTGAACTGTGCCAGAGAAAACTCCTGGTGGAGAATTTGCCAACCAAATCCAGAAAACCCGTGAATGGCAGGCAGGCTTACTGTAGGCACTTAACAGACTTGCTTTCTGTTATCTCAAAGGGAACTAATAGCATTCAGGGCTTAATTAGAGTATGCTGGGGTATGACCAGGGCTGTGCTTCCCTCATGGGATGGATATACATTGACACAGTAGCTACAGAATGTGCTGTGGAGTTGNGATTCTTCTGAGTGGCCCCCCACCTGGTCCTCCATCACTCCAAGCCTTACAGATTTCCCAGTCACCAGGAGTGTTCAGGTTCCCTTCATCTGGCATGCTTTTCTCTCTTTGCCCAGTGGGCAACACCTACTCAGTACTTGTCACCTCCTCTACAAAGCTTCTGTCCACTCCTCCTGGAGCACATCACTCTTCCTCTGACAGATGACACTTGCTGCAGGTGTCAGTACATAACAAGCCATCTAAATGCCAGATGCAGAGAAAGTCATCAAGTCACCCCTTCAGGGAATTTGGCCAATAAATACACAAATGCAAAGTTTTAAAAGGGCTAAGAAGAGAACAAGGTACAAGAGACCCTCCAGCCAGGCAGAGATAGGAGGAAACCAAGATGACTGTGGAGGTGACTTAAGATGCTTCCTGAGAGCTGGGCATGGTTGCACATACAGTAATCCCAGCACTTAAGAGGCCAAGGCAAGAGGACTTCAAGTAAAGGCAGCCTGGGCTACACATGGACACTCAAAAATATTTGGAAGGAATCTTCGCCCCCCCCCAAAGAAACCCACCCTGGTCCCTAAGAAATGATAGGAAATATCCATGCAGAGTAGAAAGAATGTTTTTAGGCAGAGAGCACATGTATGAAACTGCCAACAGGATGAGAGCCAAATGGAGACTGGACCACCTAGCCTCAAAGGTCTGGGAAGACAGTGTGAAGTTAAGGGGAAGATCTCAAAGGTACCAGGCACTCAAAATCAAAGCCCTTTGTTTTTGACACATAAGGTCTGCTAAGAAGGGTCACAGCAAATCTCTTGCTGTCCCTGTGTCCTGGGCAACAGGACCCCTAGTACACAGTGTGTATATATACCAAGTACTGACGGGCTGCATGGTCCCCAGAGCTGCAGCAAGAGACCTCTGCCTCTGCACACACCCACCCCGCCAGCAAGTCCCCAGTTGCTAACTGAAGTTGCCTAACTGAAGCAACCGGGAGCTGGTTAACCACAAACCCAGTGATAAAAACCAAGGCTGCAATGACAGCAGCTGCAGGAGCTACAGTTACGTCCTTGACAAATGTCACCAACAACTCCACTGGCAGATGTGACCACCGCAGAGTTCTTGGATACCAAATTCCCAGAGTAAACTTCAATCAGATGACAACTCTAGTNTAAGAGGGCCTGCCAAAATCAGAGGCCCCAAGATTAAATGATCAGTGTGAAATTCAAAGCAGTCTCGAAGATTTAGTAGTTTCTCAAATAATTTTTTAAAATAATGTCTAAGATGAAAATACAACTAAATTGGCAGGAATATCCAAGTCACTTGGATACCCTGTCCTGGGTCTATCTTCATTGAGATAGTCCCTGGCCCAATTCAGAGTTCTAATATACTTTAAGAACACANAATTCAGATCACCCTTCAAGTACTTGATTTCTAGTTAACGAATTCTGACTATTCTCCATTAATACTTATTATTCAAGGCAGGCTTTGGGTTTCCTTTGAGGAACGGGTTGAGAAGTAAAATCATACTACACATAATTTGAGTATATTTTATGAAGAAAAACAAACTTTGCCTAAATCACACAACTCATTGTCTTAGTGCTGTGTGATTTTTTAATTTATGTTATTGGGCATTTTGCCTGCATGTATGTCTGAGTGCCTAGTGCCTGTGGAGGCCAGAAGAGGGCACTGGGTCCCCCAGAACTAGAGTTACAGTTCTGAGCCACCATTTGAGTAGTGGGAATCAAACCCAGGTCCTCTGGNAGAGCAACAGTGTTCTCAATTGCTGAGCCATCTCTCCAGCTCACGTGTGAATTTTTTTTTAAGATTTATTTATTATGTATACAGTGCTCTGCCTGCATGCCAGAAGAGGGTGCCATATCTCATTACAGATGGTTGTGAGCCACCACGTGGTTGCTGGGAATTGAACTCAGGACCTNTAGGAGAACAGCCAGGGCTCTTAACCACTGAGCTATCTCTCCAGCCCACGTGTGTGAATTTCTTGTTGGTATTTTGAGAATTCTATGCTACATAACCTTCCTGTAGAAGTTCTGCATACTTCCTGCTGGCGAGAGTAAAGGACTGCAGGGCATTGGAGATAGCAGCTCAGTGGAAGAGTGCTTGCTCAGCATACGAGGACTGCACATGAGCCTTGGCACAGCGGCAGTACATCAGCACTCTCTTCTACAGGGCCTTCAAAAGTGCGGCTCCCACCTTGGCACACACTCTTTTCTTCTTCCCTTGTCCAGTTCACTCTGGTGCTCTAGATCTCACTGTCAGTTTATTTCTTCAGAAGCCCAACCTTTATTTACTAACTATTCTTTATATTGTCATGCTACTTTACGGAATTCTGGGTTTTGTTTTTCCTGTTTGGTTTTGTTTGTTTTCGAGACAGGGCTTCTCTGGCTGTTCTGGAACTCTATAGACCAAGCTGGCCTTGAACTCACAGAGATCTGCCTGCCTCTGCCTCCGGAGTGCTGGGGTTAAAGGCGTGAGCCATACTATCTGGCTGAAAATTCTGTATTTATATACTTGGGG
This sequence comes from Neotoma lepida, assembly GCA_001675575.1. Classification (NCBI taxonomy): domain Eukaryota; kingdom Metazoa; phylum Chordata; class Mammalia; order Rodentia; family Cricetidae; genus Neotoma; species Neotoma lepida. The sequence continues at coordinate 115,526 of LZPO01066409.1, read as the reverse complement.
TTTTATTGTTGTTTTTGAGATAGGGCTTCTCTGTGTAACAGCCTTGGCTCACCTGAAACTTGCTATGTAGACCAGGCTAGCCTAGAACTCACAGAACTCTGCTTGCTTCTGCCTCTTGAACGCTGGGATTAAAGCCTATATTTATATTCTTTTGGTTAGCACTTCCCCCTTTAAAATACAAGCACTGTCCCTTTTCTATGTGCAGGAACCATCTGAGTGTTACACTAGTATACTAGTGGCTTGGTAGACAGTAGGCACTTGGTAATTATTAAATGATGAGCTGCTTTTCTTTAGAGTCTGCTAAAGATGGTTTCTAAGTCTTTGGTTAATATCGAATATAAAGCTGGTTTGCTCAGTACTGGCTCCTAGTTTCCTAGGATATAGACTATTCATCACATCTTCCTAAACAAATGGTCTTATTGTGGCAATGACCACACTGTTGAATGTTGCTCTGGGGCACACACGGTGCTGGTTGCTTTCACTATATTGCCAATCTTCACAAGGGCCCTGCAAGGCTATTCTCACTCCACCTGACAGACAGGGGCTCCAAAATCCAGAGAAGTGAATTCAATTCCTCATATTCACAGAGCTAGAGAGCAAAGTCAATGCTAGAATTCAAACCCAGCTCAGAGTCCTAAGTTTGGGGTTTTGGTGGTTTAAATTAGAACTATCCCCACACAGGCTCATGGATTTAAAACTCCATCCCCAGTTGGCAGCTGTTGAGGGAGGCTGTGGAACTTTAGGAACTTTGAGGAGNCTTGCTGGAAGAAGTATGTCACTTGGGGTTGGCTATAAGTTTATAGCCTCTCCCACTTCCAGTTCTTCCTCTCTGCTTCCTGTGTGTGGCTGAGATGTCATCTTTGAGCTTCCTGCCATGTTGGACTCTTACCCTCTGAAACTGCAGGCCAAAATAAACTCTTTCTTCTATAAGTTGTGTTTAGCCACTGAATTTTATCACAGCAACAGCAGAGGAGTTAACCCAGTGTTTCTTCTGTTGGTTCCATTTCTCTGGAGGAGATGCTCAACTTGCTGAGATTCACCCAGCATGCCTTGGGACATGACATGAGGCCTGATTTTGATATTTTGGTTTCTTAATGTTAAACAACATGACATTTTGTTTTTAAAAGAGACATGGATATATTTTAAAAATAAATTGTATAATGTATAATACCTTCAAAAGAACTTTAAAAACAAAATATAAAGTTGAAAAATTTCATGCCTCTTGCCCAGGCCCGAGTACTTCAGGTCAGGAACTGCCACAAAAACTTAACACACATTTTTTTTTGTCTCTTTTTTTCCTTCCATTCTTCTTTCCTTTTGGTGATGTTGGGGATCAAAGACAGGGCCTTGCACAAGTTAAGCAAGAGCTCTACCACTACGCCACACCTCCAGCTCTGCCCTCATTCTGTCACTTTCCTAGCTGTATTTTTCAAATGTCAGTATTACAACTCAGTGCTGGTGTTCTCCTACTCTCCTCTAACTACAACAGTCTAAACACTGAAAGAGAATCACAGCATATCAGCTACAGGCAAGTCTCTTTAAAAGGCACTAATCATTTACAAGGACACCTTTTGTAGATACAATAAATCTGATTGATTTTTATTACACATCTTAGTTTAGAATCACTTTTACATTGCTAGACAAAGAGATAATACAAATAAATATCAATTGTAAAACTTAAGAGTCCCAAGTATTGGCATATCCTTTGTCCAAAGATAGCCGAAGAGAAGGTCAAGATCATTAGTAACTCCAAAGAGNCATCCAGGCCCCGCCTTCTGCCTGCCCACATCATTCCTTTCATAAATAACTTCAGAAGCATTTCATTCAAGAGACGGGACAGAGGAAGGTGCCAGAATTTGAAACTATCAGACCAAGGTTTGCATGGTAACTGTGGGACATGCTGTTCTTACCTAGTTCCCTCTGAGCNTTTGCATTATGGCTTTCAGAGTACATTAGTAGCCCATTTCATCCATGGATGGTGTCTGGATGGTCCAAGGTGTTCACAGTACTCCTCAAACTCGAGAAGCAAAAGTGAGGCAGAACTGATAGCCTATGTTAGCAAGGAATCGACATGTCTCAGGAACTTGGCAGAGTCTACATTCCGTGAGGGAGGACTTAATAGGAGTCAGGAAGGGCAAACAGTGGCCCATGCCTGAGCTGTACCACACTCTGGCACCCTTGGTCATAGAAGTGTAGGTGGAGCAATTCAAGCAGCATGCAGGCATCAGACAGGGAGCAATTCAACACAGGTCAGTCTTAAGAAAGTGCTTCATGCCTATGATTTGTGGCCTCTGATTCTGAATCTAGGGGTCTGGAAATTGTGTCATTTGAAGCCAGATATATTCTACTGATTAGAGGAAAAGAGAGTCTGGTGAGGATTGTATGCACAGCCTCAAACACCTCTCAGATGGTCTTCTTAGATCCTTTTAAAGACTTGCTTCTAGACTACAATAACTGTTGCAGGCACTGAAGGCCTTCCAGCATCCCAGAACATTCTAGATAACTATCAGCATAAAGCTTTGGCCCCTCAGTGAGCTTGATATGTCCTCTACTCTCAGCTCGATTCAGAACTCAAAGCAGCAGCATTCTGGGGGCAGCAAGACATTTTCGCATCTGCTTTTTTCAGTATCGGATCCATGTTGAGAGAAGAGAAGCACCAGAGGCTGCAGGGAAGAGACAGCTTCATCGCCACATGGGTGGCCCTTCTACTTGGTCTCCACAGACCACTGTAGGAACACAGCGGAGGACAGGGCAAAGCTTGCCTTAATAATCATGACTGTAGGCTGGCTTTCTTCTTTTGTTTGCTGGGAAAGTTCTATTATCACTTAACCAGTCCCCCGCCCCCCCATCACATTAGCCACTTCAAGACACGAGTATTAAGGAATGGTATTACCTGAAGTTTGCAATCCTTTGCTTTGCTACATGAATGTTTTCAGACTACAGAATTCAGACTAGCTGTGAGGAAATGTGGTAAGAGAGACAGTGTCACCAGCAGACAGCCATCTTAGATGACCCGTCTCATCATTTGGTTCCTATTCAAACAGGCAAATTCTTAGTACCTAAGGAAGTAGCAGGGTTTGAGCCCAAGAAAAGATAAGGACAGGNTCCATTATGCCCTACGAACTGCTAAATAGGGCTCTGGGCTCAGAAAGAATGCTCACTAACATGGGGATAAATGGATCTCCATCCTGTAGAATGTCAAGACATTGCACTTGGTACCTCCTCCTTCCCATGGGTTCTGATCCAGGAATGTACCTGGAGACTGAGCAGCTGAGTTAAAAATGCATCTCAAGGCCCACCTTGAGTTGCCATCTTCCTGAGGCACCGTGCCAGCAAGGTGCACCAGTGTGGCAGACTTGGGGACTCAAGACTGTCTTCTCAGGCTTGGATCATGGACTCAGACACACATGGGGTCGTGCTTCTAGGCTGGATTAGCCATTCACTGGGCCTTTACCACAGACAAAGGCAAAGACTGCATGTTGGAGTATTTCTAAAACTGGGCAAGTTTTCAGTCTCTCTTATAGACACACCCAGCCCCACACACTCATGCATTTCTCTTGGGGAAAATGAGTAACTCTCACCTAATAACCAATATAAAACAAAGCTCAAGGGGCCGTAATATGAAGAACTAAAACTTACAAACCAAACTAGTCTATGTAAACCAGAAGTGTGAACTCTCCTCTGAGCCTACTCCCTCAGAGCCTCTTCGTGCCAGCACCTAGGGGAGCCACACTTCTAAGAGTCAATGGGTTTTCTGCTCCAGGCAGACAGGATTCCTTTGTTTCCATTTCTGTCTTCCCTTCCCCTTGCTCTGAGTCTCCTGCCTCCAGCTCTGCATCTGTCTCCTCATTCTCCTGCTCTCATGACAGGATGGACCCAAATGGGGAATTCAGAAGTGCCCCTTCCTGAGGCCTTCCCCCAACTCTAGTCCCATCAGAGAAGGCAGAGCCAGCCTCTCTTCTCCCACACAGAGGCCCACCTTGAAGGACATTCTATAGGCACACTCTGAAGGTGGGTCTACACAAGTCCACTCGGCGAATGTGTACTTGGGGAAAGACGGTGACAAATGAAGAGTAAGGTGACATGGTAGATGGACATGGCACTGGTTTATAGACTTAGGTCTTTAACAGGATGGTCATGGTTTTGAGGTTTTAAAAAAGCTATTTCCCCAAACTCTCCCAGGAGGCAAAGGGAATGTCTTTTCTATTGCTTCCAACACCAAGTCCTTCTGGAGCAGGAACTGGAAGTCATTACCCCATTCATCAGGTTCCACAGGCAGATCTACTCCTATGAGGGGCCTGGAAGCTGGATCGCTGGTTGTGTCATTCTGGGACTTGGTTCCGAGTGAGACTTCTCGTTTCACCTGACAAAAGCAGGCACCTATTCAAGTCCCAGCTCCACTGTCATTTTATTCCAAGGCTCCACACATATGGTCCTAAGGAGACCTCGATGCCGTATTGTTTAACAAGAAGGGAACCTGGTGTGAGGAAGAGGCTAGAAGAGAGGAGAGAAAGGGAGAGTGGGGAAGGGAGGAAGAAGGAAGGTTGTGGTCATTCTCTTGCTGTCCACTTGGACTTTGCACTTTACCTTACCCATGCATTTCTGAGATGCTAATTCAAGGACACTTCCCAGAGGAGCTGAGTGCCACATCAGGACCAGCATGTTCGGGCAGACTGAGTTGGCTAATCTGCAAAGAGGCCATCTCTTCTCCTCAGGGGAATGGTTCTGCGTTTAGGCTCAAGTCATCTCTGCAGTTTTGTGCTCACTCTTCTCTCAGAAGACAATGCTGTCCCCACCCTGGGAGGGGGTGCTGGGTTACTTAGGAACCAGCCCCCGAGACTGTGGGTAAAACTGAGATGCAGGGTTTCCTGAGGAGGAAGAGGAGGATCCTGATTTCCTGCCACTCTTAGGCCTGCAAAAGTCAAACACATATAGACATTACTAAGCAGCATCAATATTCAAAGGCAGCCTTTCCTCAAAGGCCTGAAAACCAGGATTCTTTGAACTATAAACCCACTAGACTAGACTAGCATGACCCTCTGGGCCTGGCTAGTCTCATACTCTCAGGTATGAAACCTGAGAGAAGGGACTTGGATGCAGGCCAAAATAAGCAAGGGCTGGGACCAGGGCCTCCAGGGTGCTAGGATTAAAGTATTCAATATTACACCTGGCTCATATGTCCTTTCAGACACCAGACAGGTCACCAGAAGCCACTCACCTGGCCTTGGGTTTTCTGTTTGTAGTGCTTTCAAAGGATGATGCATCCACCTGGATCTCATCTTCATCCTGCAGAGCTGCATCGAGTGCAGCCTGGACCTTGGGGGAAATGGCTGGGCCCTCATAATCTCTGGTCGTCCGGCTGGGCATATCCAACTCCAAGAGCATGATGTTCTCTGCCTGCAGAAGCACAGCAGCCATCAGCAAGTACAAGGAACCCAGACAACCTCTGAGAACAGAACTGCAAGCCACTTGCCATTAAGAGCCTCCAGGAGGGCTGGCAAAATGGCTCAGCAACAAAAGGTGCTGCTTGCTACCAACCCTGATGACTTGAGTTCAGTCCTTGCAGCCCACATAGTAGAAAAAAAGAATTGACTCCCACAAGTTGTCCTCTGATCTGCACACGTCATGACACACNTGCATCCAAACACACACAAATAACTGTAATAGAAAAAAATGTTTAAATAGAGCCTGCCTAAAGTGAAAGAGTTGCATGTGTGTACATTTGTGTTTGGACACGTGTATGGAAGCCAAATGTCAGGTGTCTTCTACTGTTCACTTTTTTCGTTTTTAGACAGGGTCTCACTGTGGGGCAGTGGCTGGGCTGGAACTCATTATGTAGACCAGGCTGACCTCAAACTCACTGTGCCTAGCAGGGGCTGGGCTTAAATGCATGCACCACCACATGCACTTCGCCTTAGTTTTTAGACAGGGTATCTATGTGAACCTGAAGTTACCAATTCAGGTGGACTGGCTGGCCAGCCCTGAGGATCCTCCTGCCTACCTCAGCACCAGGACTGCAGGGACATCAGGTGTGCACTGCCACGCCCAGCTTTTTCTTTCTTTTGGTTTTTTGAGTCAGGGTTTCTCTATGTACCTCTGGCTGTCCTGGAACTCACTCTGTAGAACAGGCTTAGCGCCCAGCTTTTTATATGGGTATTTGGAATTTGAACTCAAGTCCTCATGGTTGTATCAGTAGAACTTTACCAACTGAGCCATCTCCATAGCCCCAGAAATT
>LZPO01066409.1:64465-77103 GCA_001675575.1 Neotoma lepida | reverse complement strand
ACACACACCTGCACATATCTGTACACACATACACACCATATACATGCACACCTGCGAACGCACACACACTACACAAGATAAAATGTTTTTAAAAAGAGGAACTGAAGAGACGGCTCAGCAGTTAAGAGTACTTGCTGCTCTTGCACAGGATTTGGTTCATAGCATCCATATTAGGTGGCTCACAACCACCTGTAATTCCAGTTTTTGGAGGTCTGACATCTTCTGGTCTCCATGGACACCTCTAGTCATGTACTGCACATACATATATGCAGGCACACACACATACACATAAAATAAAAATCAATACTTTNAAAAAAAGCTTATCTTTTTAGATAGATATATGCATTTTCAGGTAGAGTTATATGATCTATAATTTGTTTTAAAATAATCAGGGTGCAGTAGATGGGGCTAGTGGAGGGGACTGCCTGATGCTAGTCTAGGCTGGAGGAGATGAGTCTCAGTTAATTTCTACTTTGTTTTGTTTTTTTGTTTGTTTTTGTTTTGTTTTGTTTTGTTTTGAGACAGGGTTTCTCTGTGTAACAGTCCTAGCTGTCCTGGAACTGACTTTGTAGACCAGGCTGGCCTTGAACTCACAGAGATCCACCTGCCTCTGCCACCTAGTGCTGGGATTAAAGGCATGCGGCACCACACCCAGCTCCTTTCTACTTTCTGTGCTTGAGATTTCCAAAATGGGAAAGGAGAAAAACACTCCCTAGCCAACGACNTTTTACTAAATAATTTCTTTGATTATGGTTGTAAATATAAACACTTACAACCAGCTATAGTAGAACACACCAGCAGTCTCACTGGAGAGGCTGAGGCGAGAACATTGGAAAGTCAAGGCCAGTAAGAACCTGTTTCAAAATAAAAGGAAGAAATGGGCTGGGGACACCAATTNGTGATGGAGTATGCAGGAGGCACTAGTTTCAGTCCCCAACACCGTAACAACAAACCAACAACAAAAACCAGAAATGTGGACAAAGGTTGTAGTTGCATGAGGAGAATCATCACTACCTCGTTTTCTCAGCAGCATTATTATAGTCTCTAAACCCTGGAAACAGCCTTAGGGACAGCGCGGACACACACGCAGGACCTGCACATCTCGAAGGTAAAACACACTTTGGAACACATTTCCACATGGGCAGTAACAGCTAACAGGGTTATTTCTAGGTGGTAGAACTTGGGGTGAAACTTACTTTGATCTTTTCACGATTTCCTTGATAGTTCCTCAATGGAAATAATTTTTATTTTCATAAACAGGAAAATTTTCCCTTTTTAAAAAGGCTGCCAAGTGAAGAAGCATCAAGGAGAGGCACCATTTCTCAGAGCATCTCCAATTCCTTACTGCGCCTCTTGCAAAACCGAAGACCCCTCCTGTAGTCATCTTAGTCACCTGAGTAGACACTTGTGTNCCATGATTTACCAGTGAGCTTTGTGCTGAGGTTCCTGAGTCACCAGCCCTGGGCTGCTAGAGACTGCGTGCAGAGCTTCTACTCTGCTCAGTTTGTGTCCTACACAAAAGGCTACACAGCCCCACTGGTACCAGTGCTGAAGGTNCTATGAAGGACCCCAGTGTGAGTGACAGTGCANTAATGTCCCAAATCCCAGTCGTCTCTATTTCACCTGGACCACATCCACATCTATACTGTGCTCTAGTGTAAGAAAATGAAAGTGCTGTAAATACCTGCCCAAACTAAAAACCCATTATCATTGGTGAGAGAGATCTCTAATGCAAACTATGATTTAAATACAACAGTATGCTAAAGATAGATCTGCCAGCAGGGAAGAGCTCAGTGTCTGCAATCAGGTGACAAAGTGAGGAGACACAATGTGTCACCAGGATTAATTGATCCTTAAACAGTCCCACCTCAAGATGTAATGCTGCCGGTTGATAGTGGCGCAAACCTTTAATCCCAGCACTTAGGAGGCANAGGCAGGCGGATCTCTATGAATTCGAGGCCAGCATGGTCTACAGAGTGAGTTCTAGGACAGCCAGGGCTACACAGAGAAACCCTGTTTCAAAAACCAAAATAAATAAATAAACATAAAAAAATAAAGATGCAATGCAGATTGGTGGCAATGACAAGAAGAGATGAGTGTTCTAAGAAATGCNCCCTGAAAGCCCCACCCAGAAGGTCTAGGAGAAAGTCCAGCATAGAGGCACCAAGAGAGAAGAAAATGTTCACCTCACTGCCCAGTCATGTGTTTGTGTATACAGCTACAGACATACATAAACATACACAGAGAGAGACACACGATGAGGTCCAGACAGGTTGACTTATTTGCCATGTCACAATACAAGTGGCAGAATTACTATTAAAATCCTGCCAGAATTTTCTATGCTAGCATAGGCTGGCCAATAAATCTTTAAAAATATCTTTAAATTTGGGGGGATGAGTTTGAGACAGGGTCTTGCCATTTAGCCCTGGCTAGCCTAAAACTGGCTATGTTGACCACAATGGCCTTGGACTCACAGAGATCCACCTGCCTCAGCCTCCTGAGTGCTGGGTGACAGGCACGTGCCACCAGTTTTGTTTTGGTTTTTTTTTGTTTTTGTTTTTTTCAATTTTTAAAAATACATTTGTTGGGCTGGAGAGGTGGCTCAGAGGTTAAGAGCACTGACTGTTCTTCCAGAGGTCCTGAGTTCAATTCCCAGCAACCACATGGTGGCTCACAACCATCTGTAATGAGATCTGGCGCCCCCTTCTGTATACATAATAAATAAATCTTTTAAAAAAATACATTTGTTATATTGTGGTGATCTGTTTGTGTGTGCATCCGTGGGTGAACGCCACCNTGCACATGAGGCTGGAAGACAACCTGTAGGAGCTGGTTCTCTATGTCCACCAAGTGTGTCTTCGACTTTGAACTCAGGTCATTGGGCACCTTACCACTGCGCCATCTCACCAGCCCCGGACAGGAAACTCTCTAAAGGTGCTGCAGGACTTCTGTCGTCTTCTCCCACTGCAGATGTAATCGGCAGAAATAAGAAGGACCTGAGGGGTCCAGCTTCAGCTGTGTGAGGCCTGGAGCTAGACTACTACAAAACATGAGGGCTAGCCTAGCTAGCCCACAGCTGGGTGTCTGTAGCCTCAGCCATCAAATACTGAGACTCATCATTACTCTAAAACAGCCCAAGGAGTTTCCTACCTCCTCAAACAGCCTTTGAAGTCACTTTTTGGTCTGTTTCTTTGTGTGTGGAGATGGGGTCTCTTATAAGNCCAGCCAACCTTAAAAATTGTATAGCCCTGACCCTGGACTCCTGACCCTTCTGCACCCACCTCCTGAGTGCTAGGATTATAACCAAGTGTCACTGTACCTGGTTTAATGTCCCTTGTTTCTATTAGCATTTCAAATTAGTTACCTAGGTACAGAAGGATGCTGTGGTCACTGCTTACCTGAAGAATAGATGGGGCCAAGGATGGAGCTCTGTGGTAGAGTATGTGCTTAACATGCAAGTGGCTCTGGGCTCTATGGGAGGGAGGGAGGGGTAGTAGAGGGCCAGCGGCATGGCTCAGTGGACAGCAGCGTCTGAACCCTGAGACCCATATAAAGGTGGAAGCAGAGAAGTGACTCTGCAGAAGTGTCCTCTGATTTCCACAGGTGCACTGTGGCACACACGCCCACATCTATACACATCACACATACACAAACACACACACACACAATAATAAATAAATAAATAAATAAATAAATAAATAAATAAATAACTTTCTTTAGAGAGAAATGAGTAATAGGCGGAGCAGTAGACTTGGGATCAGCATGTGGGGAAGTATTTGACTCCTGGTATCTCTACTTCCCTCTTCTGGGAACTGGGAGGAACAGTTCCTGTACAAGACTGCCGTGAAATAAAAGAGGGTTTGCAAGTGCTTGGCTCAGCAGACATTAGCTAAACACACTGTCACCTCACTGTTATCACTACCAAGTTCTAGGGTTTGTTTTCTTTTTTTTTCACCCAGCTTTGTTTCATCATCGGGGCAACCTCAGGCCACGACCACGGCCTTGCACAGGCACAGTGACTCCGTGGTGAAGGAGGTGTGGGGTGTGCATGGCTCTCATCTTCTAAGGCTTTAGGTCAGGGGTTTGTCCTTCTTGTCCTTGTAGGATTTTCTCTCTGAGTCTGGTTAACCATGGTGACACCAGAGAAGGATCTGACAACTCAGATCTTGGATACACAGATAATGGTGACAACAACAGTTGTTTTAGCAACCTGCAGCGGGGACAGCTCCACTTTCAGATCATCCAGCTGTCTGAATAGCTCCACCCAAAATTCATCCAGCTGTTTGGGTGGCTCCACCCTAGACCTTCCAGTAGGCTCCTNATTCTTGGTCATGGTTGCTACGGTGGCCTGACTGGAANGAAAATGGAAGGAGTCCNGAGTTTTCTTCCAATCACCTACGTGAGTGTACCTAAGGATCTCCTCGGCAAGTGTACCTAGGGATTGTGGTGAAATCCAGACCCTGATTTTTCCAATCTAGGCTTAGACTGCATTTTCAAGAAGCACCCAGTAACAAGAGTACTTCTGTCAGGCACAACACACTTGAACCAGCAAGAATCTACCAACCTCAGCATTTGTAGGTACTTAATACACTAACAAACAAGAATGACTTCTCAGTATCTCAATGTCCTCACTTGAAAACAGGACAACCCATATTCCACATGACCACGACTGACTGGGAATCAGCTGACAAGAAGCCCAGGAAGGAGCACCATAAACACCAGAGCTACACGTAGCAGATAGTGCAGTTGTAAGTCTCACCATCCACAATGCTCAACATGCATCACTGAATGCCAGATTTACAAAGGCTGTTACAAAAGGCTGGTCCACGTGAAGTGAGGCCTGAATCCCTTGCTTGGATGAGCTACTACTCTCAAGAGTCCTCTAGGAATTCTGGCAGAATAGAGCANGAGAAATGAGTAATAGGCGGAGCAGTAGACTTGGGATCAGCATGTGGGGAAGTATTTGACTCCTGGTATCTCTACTTCCCTCTTCTGGGAACTGGGAGGAACAGTTCCTGTACAAGACTGCCGTGAAATAAAAGAGGGTTTGCAAGTGCTTGGCTCAGCAGACATTAGCTAAACACACTGTCACCTCACTGTTATCACTACCAAGTTCTAGGGTTTGTTTTCTTTTTTTTTCACCCAGCTTTGTTTCATCATCGGGGCAACCTCAGGCCACGACCACGGCCTTGCACAGGCACAGTGACTCCGTGGTGAAGGAGGTGTGGGGTGTGCATGGCTCTCATCTTCTAAGGCTTTAGGTCAGGGGTTTGTCCTTCTTGTCCTTGTAGGATTTTCTCTCTGAGTCTGGTTAACCATGGTGACACCAGAGAAGGATCTGACAACTCAGATCTTGGATACACAGATAATGGTGACAACAACAGTTGTTTTAGCAACCTGCAGCGGGGACAGCTCCACTTTCAGATCATCCAGCTGTCTGAATAGCTCCACCCAAAATTCATCCAGCTGTTTGGGTGGCTCCACCCTAGACCTTCCAGTAGGCTCCTNATTCTTGGTCATGGTTGCTACGGTGGCCTGACTGGAANGAAAATGGAAGGAGTCCNGAGTTTTCTTCCAATCACCTACGTGAGTGTACCTAAGGATCTCCTCGGCAAGTGTACCTAGGGATTGTGGTGAAATCCAGACCCTGATTTTTCCAATCTAGGCTTAGACTGCATTTTCAAGAAGCACCCAGTAACAAGAGTACTTCTGTCAGGCACAACACACTTGAACCAGCAAGAATCTACCAACCTCAGCATTTGTAGGTACTTAATACACTAACAAACAAGAATGACTTCTCAGTATCTCAATGTCCTCACTTGAAAACAGGACAACCCATATTCCACATGACCACGACTGACTGGGAATCAGCTGACAAGAAGCCCAGGAAGGAGCACCATAAACACCAGAGCTACACGTAGCAGATAGTGCAGTTGTAAGTCTCACCATCCACAATGCTCAACATGCATCACTGAATGCCAGATTTACAAAGGCTGTTACAAAAGGCTGGTCCACGTGAAGTGAGGCCTGAATCCCTTGCTTGGATGAGCTACTACTCTCAAGAGTCCTCTAGGAATTCTGGCAGAATAGAGCAGCTTTTCAATGCCTTCCCCCATCTCACATGCTCTGAACCTTTAGACCTACTGTCCAGCAGCCAGGAAAGAGGCACTTTGGCAGGGAGAGCATGGCCATCTGAGGCACTGGGAGTGAGCTGTGAGTCTATGCCCTCCCCCAGAGCTGGCAGGCTAGGCTCATCTCAACCTCCATCAGCCAAGATCCACAAGTCAGGACAGCAATGCTAACAGCCTGAGACAGGTAAGCACGACCCCAGCAGAGCCCACACCTACTACACACAGACTGTTGTGGAGCCAGCCTAGGAAAAAGCAGGTCTTCTGGATGCCCAAGGTAGGGCTCTGTCAGATCCTCCTGGCTGTCTTCCTTCAGCAGAAGCTGGGGGTTCCTTCCAAGGGCCTAAGGTACTATCTGCACCTTGGGCCTCTTGGAATAATTCAGTTGTTCCTCTCAGGGCACCTCACCAAAAGGTGTCCTCTAATGTTTTGGAGACAGATGGCACCTCTAACATCTACCTAGCTGCTCAGGCTAAAAACCTAGGAGTCATCCTTAATCCTCCCATCCTGCTGGCCTCACCTCCAAATCATGTCTTTCTGCTGCCACCACCCTAGAAGGCCACCACCATCATATTAAGCTCCTATCAGTNTTCTGGCTGCCGCTGAAAGCTCTCTCAAATTCATAAGCCCCAGAGGCCAGAATGATTTCAGTTTCTTTAGTGTTTCCTTTTTCGATGCTGGAGACAGAACAGAGGGCACAAGCACACTAGGAGAGCACTCTGCACTGAGCCTCACCATCCGCCCTCCAAGTGATTTGAAAACAAGCAAAACCAAAAACTAGGGGCTGGGGCGTAGCTCAGTTAGTAGAGGGCTTCTCTGGCATACACAAGGTTCTGAGTTCAGCCCCTAGCCCCACATGCGCTGGGGTGGTGGCATATACCTTTAACCCAGCACACAGGAGACAGGCAAAAGAATCAGAAGTTCAAGTCCATCCTTAGTCGACTACATAGAGAGCTTAAGGTTAGCCTAGGCTATACGAGACCTTGTTTCCCAAAAAAAAAAAAAAAAAAAATTAAATAAATTAAAGCAGCACCTAGGGGCTGGAGAAATGGTTCAGGAAGTGCTCTTCTAGAGGTCCCAGCACCCACGTGTTGGCCTCAAGCCTCAGTAACTCCAGTTCCAAGAGATACGACACCTCCCTCTGGCCTCTGTAGACATGCCGAAAGTGGAGCGCAGGCACACNTACAGGCAAAACATCCACACACATTAAAATACAACAAAAATGGGGGCTGGAGAGATGGCTCAGCAGTTAAGAGCACCAACTGCTCTTCCAAAGGACCAGGGTTCAATTCCCAGCACCCACATGGCAGCTAACGACCGTCTGTAACTCTAAGATCTGACACCCTCACACAGACATTCATGTAGGCAAGACACCAATGTACATAAAAAAAAATGAAAACACCTAGATCATGACACCTTCTTCTCAAAAGCCTTCAATGGTTCCCATTGCTTCTGGACTACTCTAGCCTATAGGTCCCTCTATGGTAAAGACTCCCACTGGCACCCCCAGCTACCTTGCTCCATCACAGNCACTTCTTGTAGTTTCTGGAACTTACCAAGCTTGTTCCCACCTTGGAGTCTTTATCCTTTTGGTATGCCTTCATACAGTGAGCCCCTTCCTGAAAGTAAGCCTCAATAAAAATGTCACCACCTCACAGATGATTTTTCTGATCACTCAACTGAAGCAGCAGTGCCCCGCCNCCCAGAAGTGACTTTCTAACCCACCACTGAGCTATTGTTTCCACAGTGCTCATCCTGTTCAGATTCTCTTGTCTACTTTTTGGTTTTCAGTTTGCACCTGCTGAACTGTAACCGTGAGAACAAGGACCTCACCCATCTCTTCATTGTCATCCCNGGACTACACAGGGCTGCCACATACCAGTTGCTCAGCAGATGTCACACAAATGAAGCCCAAGAGCACAGCAGCAAGAGCACTATGCTCTGAGTCAGAAAACCTGGACACTAATGTGAGGTGGGCTACTTCTCAGCAGCCTGGCTTCTCTTCCTTGGGGTTCCCCCATCATCCACAGGAGAGCTTAATCTGCACCTCCTCTTCCTCAAGAGTACCAGTGAGGCCGAGTAAAGGCCCATTTCAGAACTCAAGAGCATCAAGATCCATACAGACAGCAGTGTGTCAACTACCACAAGACAAGGTTCTTCCTCAGTGACCTGAAAATCCATAGATGAAATGTGTATGATCCTGGCATGCAGGAGGACTGCAAGTGCAAGGCCAGCCTGGGCTACATGACAGGACTCTGGCAAGACAAGAAGAAATGGAAAGAAAAAGAGAAGAGAAAGGAAAAGGAGGGGGAAAGGACAGATAACAAGGAAATAAAGAGGTGTAGGAGCAACCTGAAGCTCCTCACGTCCACCCCCTCCCACTCTGCTCCCACCCCCAGGTACCCATCAGACATCTCAGGACACAGAAGAAGACAGCAGTGGCTTTACTCTATGGCCAGACAAACACAACACATGAATCCATTCAGACAAGTCAAGGCGGGTGTGTTGACATACACCCACAGTCTCATCTGCTCAGGAAGCTAAGGTGACAAGATCACTTGAGCCTGGAAATTAGAGGGTGGCCAGAGCAACAAGGTGACACTCTCTATCGAAAAACGAAGACCAAGAGGCTGGAGATGGGGCCAGTAGAGTGAGTGCCTGGCATGCACACGGCCTTGGTAAACCCCTAACACCGAAGGGTGGGGAGATCAAATTTTGTCAAATGACAGTTACTTACAAATTAAGCTCTGGGTTCCTTGAAGGTTGTGGGGTACAATATTCTGTATATCCCTGGCATAGAGAGATATAATAAACATTTACTGAATTTGGTGCCAAACAACAAAACCTCAAATTCTATGACCAGCTTCCTCCTTAAAGCAAACAAACACTAGGCCTCGTGTAGCCCAGACTGACCCCAAACAGCATAGCCAAGGCGGCCTTCAACTTCTGATTCTTCTACCTTCAACACTTGAGTGCTGGGATTACAGACATGCACCACCATGCCAGGCTCTATGTGGCACCAGAGGTGAAATCCAGGGTTCATGCATACTAGGCAGGCATTCTACCAACTGAGCTATACCACCTGCCCCAGATTTCTCCTTTCTTTGCAGCCCATCCTGGCACAGACGTCCTGGTTCCTGGAGAAAGCCTGCAATAATATCAACATTTACATAATGTCACAGTGGCAAGTGTCTCATGCTTATGATGATATTGTAAGATTGACAGACTTGAGATTATAACCACACACTATACTTATTCATCAACCACAAATAGAATATGAAATATAGTACAGGTGCTAGATTAAACCCAAATAATGACAGATAACGTTGACCAAATGTGCTAGGCAGTTCACANGGATCAGGCTCAANTCAATCTTCCTAATAGCCCTGCAAGATGTTATCATCTGCTCTGCAGGTGAGGAAGCTGTCACACAAATGGTGAAGCACTGCTGGGTGGCATACAGTCTGAAAGTGCCTGGCCAAGGTTTTAACCTAGCAGGCCAGCTGTAGACTTTAACCACAACAGCACTGATGGAGCCTTTAGTATCATCTAGCCAAAATCTCTCACTGAAGAGGGGCCAAGAGATATAGAATGTCACTCTTATACATTCCAGCATACATTGAATGCTATCTATTTCAATGATGCTTTTCCCCTAAAAGCCGTAAACTGTTATAGGAAAACCTTAGTGCCAGGAGTGGGCTACCTCACCATGAGCTGTTGGAGAATGATACTGTTTTGGTCCAGGTTTGCTGAACGAACAGAACTGAGAATGAATGTATTCACTAAAAGGAGATTTATTAGATTGGCTTACAGGATGCAGTAGTCCAACAATGGCTGTCACTCACTGTAGAGGCCAAGAAACAGGCAGTTGTTCAATTCACAGNGCTGGATGTCTCAGCAGTCCACATTCAAATCACTGGAGATGCCCTTGAGGGACCCAAAACAGGCTAATGCCCCTGCTGCTGGTTGCCCACCAGAATGAGATGGTAAGGACTTATTGCTGAAGATACATAAGCTTTGGTTTCATGACACAGAGAACCCAAGCTGAAACTGAGCTGGGAGCTTTCCCTGCTGCTGGCTGTGGTTCATAGGACTGAAAGGTACTAGGCANCCTGCTGGGGAAGAATTGTCAGCAACAGCATCACTCGGCTGTGGATGCTTCATCCTACAATAATGACCTGCCCAGGGAGATGCGCCCACTGGTNCAATAGTGGCATGACTGTTATAGGGTAACCAACAACTTTCTGCTTGGATCTGAGGCCTTCTCTACAGAAAGGAATTCCCATCTGGTACTGCAACCTGGTCAAAGGCCCATGGCTGGAGAAGAAATAGGCCCTAGTGGGGAAGCCACTGCTATTGTATTACTAAATGGACATGATGGATCTGCCAAACTACGTTCTAAATATTTAGTGATGAAGACAGTTTTGCTCACAGAAGCTTCTTTTGCAGTGGGCAGTGGTTACTGAGGCTCATAACTGCTCAAGATGCTGAAAGTAAGGGACTGTGGAGTNCTCGGCCTAATGGGGACATTTTACCCCCTCCCAAGGTTCAGAGAACATCATAGAAGAGGGGGCAAAAAGAACATTAAGAGNCAGAGAACAGGGAGTGGAGTGTGTGGAATGCTCTCTTTGGGTAGGACATGGCTGTGCCCCCCTGAACTCTCAGCAGCTGTGCTTACCTGTGTAGAAACACATGAGACTGAGCCCATCAATATTCAGCATAGAGGGAGAAGGGTTCCATAAGACCTACTCCTCCCTGAGGATGTATAGGCACTTGGTTGCTGAGGAAGAGGCACTTCCTTCAGTCACCAAAACACCAGTAAGCTGCCTGTGCTCTTATAATTAACACCTCACTGCTAGGCAGTGATAGCACATGCTTTTAATCCCAGCACTCTGGAGGCAGAGGATCTCTATGAGTTCGAGGCCAGCCTGGTCTATAGAGCCAGGACTACACAAAGAAACCCTGCCTCAAAAATAAATAAAAAATAAACAAACAAACAAACAAACAAACAAATAAATAAATAAATAAATAGTCCCTCATGTCCGCTCCTATAAGCAATCCTAATTAAACTGGCTGGGTTGCCAAAGGAGTGGGGAGATGTGGAAGGAGGAGCATTTGGTAAGAGGAAGGAGATCAGCAGATATGGGAGGATAGTGGGGGTGAAGATGAGCAAAACACATTATATCCATGGACAAATGAGTCACACCGGTGCAGGTAAAGCACTTGCCACACAGGCCTGACAACCTGAGTTTACCTGAGTTTGATCCCCAGGACCCACATAAAAGTGGAAGGAATCAACTCCACAAAGCGGAGTTCTCACCTCCACACGCCATAGCACATGCCGGCACTCACACGCACACATTAAACACACACATAAACTACAGTAATAAAAGTATTTTTAAATGTCAATGAAATTTATTAGACAAAATAAATATATGCTAGTAACAAACTCAACAGACAAAAGTTTTTTTTCTGAGATCTTGTCTCCATGCCATTGGGAGAGTAACCTCTAGCCAAAGCAATTAGAAGCAACTCAAAATACCCTTGTGGCTTTCTAGCAGTTACTGTTGAGAAAGCAGAGGCATCGGGGAGCCGGGGATGAAATGCATGTCCAGCACTGTAAGCCTCAGATTCTTAGGCAAGCCAACTCAATTTTCTCAGGCACAGGTTCCTCATCTACAAGGCAGGCGCCTGACAAAGTTTGTGAAGATTAAATAAGATAATATGCCTCAAAAAACTTCTTAATCATCAAGCTCTAAATGATCACGACTGCTCTAAAGCACTTTCCAGAAGAGATAAATATACCCGTTCCTCTTATAAATATACTGGTGACGAACAAGGCACAAGTACAAAACGAAACCATAACCCCCATCATCTACAAAATCTTATCTATGGGTTTCTTGCCACCAGGACCTCTTGAGAGGTTAACAACTCCCCTTCTCTGTGCAGACTAAGAAGTAAAACTGTGGGTGGGGAATTGCCAGGGTGGTAGGAATACCCGGGAGCAGGCAAGTTACACACCTAAGCCCTCCGGTCCCAAGTCATCTTTCCGCTCCTGGAAGGCTCCATCCCATTCCAAATACCTGACTATAGTGTGTTAAGCACTAACCAGGTGTTTTGTAGAGGGGGGCTCACAAGTACCCACCCTTACACGAGGATTTATAGGCAGTTAACGGTTGCTAGGGGGAGGGGCTCACAAGACCCCGCCCATTCCTGAGGTGCCCTGTCGGCCCCCCACCCCACCCGGCACCTCAGACGAGTTAACAGTGATTGAGGGAGTAGGAGGCATTTTCTTCTGTAGTGTAGCCATTGGTAAAATGCCCATGCTCCTGCAAAGAACCCTGCACCAAGTTTTTGCAAGCTGCCCTAGGGCATGGAATTAAAAGGGACTAGAAGAAGGGAAGGGGGTCAGTGGGAGGGGGACATGACCAAAATACATTATATACACGAATGGAACATGAAACGTCATAATGAAACCCGTTATTATGTGTAATTAACATCTGCTAATTA
>LZPO01066409.1:19707-42440 GCA_001675575.1 Neotoma lepida | reverse complement strand
TACAGATGGTTGTGAGCCACCATGTGGTTGCTGGGAATTGAACTCAGGACCTCTGGAGGAGATGTCAGTGCTCTTAACCTCTGAGCCATCTCTCCAGCCCCCCACTAACTCTTATAACTTAAATTAACCCATATTTTTATTAATTTATGTTCTACCATGTGGCTCCTACCTCTCTCCCATTCTATGTGTCCGACTCTTCCATGTCTGGCTGGCTTNTCTGCTTCTCTTCTTCCCAGAGTCCTTTCTGTGCTTGGAAGTCCCACCTATACCTCCTGCCTAGCATTGGCCACTTAGCTCTTAATTAAACCAATCAGAAGGTGTCTTAGCAAAGACACATCTTCACAGTGTACAAAAAGATTATTCCCCAACACTTAGACACATCACAAACACATTATACATACATAACACACACACACACACATTATACATACACACACAGCACACATATTATTTATATACAACACATACATTATACACATATGCACACAAATCAGGAAGAAACTAAGAAAGATTCCCAACATTGATCTCTGGCTTACACACACACACACACACACACACACACACACACACACACACACTCACACGCACACATACACACAAACATGTACACACATATACCATGTATACATGCAAAAATAATTTAAACAGGGAGTGGTTTAATCCCATGAGACACCTGGGAAACAGAAGCACATGGATCTTTGCGGCGAGCCTGGTCTACATAGCAAGTTCGAGGCCAGCTAGGGCTACATAATGAGACCTTGTCCAAATTTTTAAAAATAAAAAAAGTTGTGAATGCAGAGCTGCTGCAGTGCTCTGGGAGGCAGCCCAGCAGTAAGCCTGGTCTGCCGAGGATTGCCCTGAGCAGTAAGAAGCATGAAGATCTTCCTAGTCTCTCCCTGCAAGCTTCATAGGTACCCTCAGCGAGGGGGCCTTGGTAAGTGCCCAGTGACCTTTGTAGGGATTATGTCCTTTTTCCTGTGCTGTAGGGCAGTGAGCAGGGTGGAAGGTACAACCAAAGAGCAAACCTCTCCTTTAGGATGGACCCAAATTCATGAGTAAACAAAGGGAATAATTTGTTGTGGTTTTTAATTTTACATGTATAGGAGTTTTGCCTGCATGTATGTCTGTGCACCACATGCATGCCTACTGTCCACAAAGACCAGAAGAGGTGGTTGGATCCCCTAGGACTGAGGTACAAGAGAATGGTAGCAACTATGTGGATGCTGGGAATCCAACCCAGGTCTGCCTGTGGAGCCTTTAACTGCTGAGCCATCTCTCCAGCCCCAGGGAAACACAAAAGGAGTGATGCAGAGAAAGGAAAACGGAACAGAGGAGACTGAGGGAGAGTTGAGCTCTTCTCCCCACTTTCCATTCACTTCAAAGAAGCCTAGTNTACAAGCCTAACAGCCTCGGTGAGCTAATGCCCACTGGCTGAAAGCAAAGCTATCTTCCTCCCTCCTCTCACCTAGCCTTATCGGAGTTGGGGGAGGGGATGGCGGTGGAGGATGCTTGAGGTTGGGAATCTGGCAAGGCAGGACCTTGACCAGGCAACAAATTCTACATTGTAAGATTTTATTCAAATCTCTGCTTGGGAACTGATTCATTGAGGATTGGAACACTTCCTTTGAAATGTTGGCTGCAACAGCAGGCAAGAATGGCAGGTTTCTACATATAAGCCTTTACTAATCTGCAGTCCAGGGCTGTAGGCATCACCAGGTAAACAGTGAGAAGAGCAGCAACAAAAGCCCTTTCCCAGAAGCCTCTCTCCCTAGGGGCGTGACTCAGCAGACCTGGAGGAGGACCACTGTCTAGGGGTGGTGGCCTAGGGAGGGCAGCCCAGTATTTCTGAAACTCCGGGTCTGATGAAAATGGACCACGTTGGGCCATTTTATTCTTTTAGATTTTCGGGGCTGGATGTTTTCACTTCTCTAGGTTTTCACGTGCTGTGGGGAGAAGGTGCTGGACTTAGATTTGAATGTGCTGATTTCCACCCTAGAGCTGTACGTGCCTGGCTAGTGTAGCCTGGGAAGCTTCAGATGAACCCTGGTTCAGTCCCATGCGAAACTCAAATGTCACAGCCTGTGTCTGTAAGGAAAGGATGTCTTTGGCAGACACTCACATCCCCTTAAAGTCAAGTCTAAAAGCATTAAGACAACATTTTATCTTGTCAGCCCCAATTTGCTTTTTTGTTTTGTTTTTTAGTTTTTAAAGACAGGGTCATATTATGTAGCCCAGCCTGACCTGGAAATCATTATGCAGGCCAGGCTGGGCTTGACTTGCAGCAATCTGCTTGCCTCTGTCCCCTAGTGTATTACCACACCCAGCTTCCTGTTTTAGTTGTTTGGTGTGTGTGTGGTGCATGCCTACTTTGAGTATGCCTGTGTGAACATATCCAGAGGCTAGAGAAGGGCATCCCGTGCCTTGCTCTATCTAGCTCTGCCACATTCCCTCAGGATAGGGTACCTCAATAACACTGAAGCTCACCAGTGCTACTAGACTGGCTGGCCACTGAGCTTCCAGGATCCATCAGTCTCTGTGCCTTAATACTGGGGTTAAAGGCATGAATGGCCATGTCTGGCTTTTTCTGTGCGGGGATTTGAACTCAGGTCCTCATGCATGCACAGCAAGTGCTTTTATACACTGAGCCAACCAGTCTGGCCTCAAACAGAGAGACTGATCTGCCTTCAGAGTGCTGGGATTAAAGGCATGTGCTACAACACTCTACAAATTCAATTTATGTATTTATTTTCTAAAACTTTACTATTATATTTTACTTATTCAGTGTGTATGTGTGTGTGTGTGTTT
Source organism: Neotoma lepida (assembly GCA_001675575.1). Taxonomy (NCBI): domain Eukaryota; kingdom Metazoa; phylum Chordata; class Mammalia; order Rodentia; family Cricetidae; genus Neotoma; species Neotoma lepida. Next base: position 39,635 of record LZPO01066409.1, on the reverse strand, counting down.
GCATGTGTACAGCATGCATTTCGAGATCAGAGAACAACTTCCAAGAGTGGATTCTCTTCTATCATGTGGGTCCCAGGGATCAAACTCGGGTTTTCAGTTTGGCAGCAAGTGCCTTTACTCACTGAGCCATCTCACTAGCCCTTGAATTTGTTTTTAACACAGAAAAGCTGAAAAATTGTACATATTAACACTGCCCCAGCCTGTTAAGCCTGTGTGTGACATCACTCCANTCTGCCCTGCCAGGTCATTGTGAGCACTGAAACTGCAGTCCTAGCCAATGCTCATCGCAGATGCTTGGTGATACCAGAGCATCACCATTCCAGGAGGTTGCTCAGCTTTTCTGAAGCTGTTACTTCAACTGTGAGCAGCGGGCACAGGGCTGCCAAAAGGATCAAGGCATCCTGCCTGAAATGCCTGGGGAGTCTTGGAGGGTGTCGGTAGGGGTTGAAGCAGTCCGGGGGAGTCTGTCNTCCTGCTGGGCACTGCCTTCCAGAAGTGTCCTTGTGCTCTCCCACACTGTTTGCTCAAGGTGAGACCATCTTTCCCAGCTGTTGCCAGAGAGCAAACAGGAACTTGAGAGCTTAGTCACCTGGGGAAGAAGCCCCTCCTGCCTCCAGGATTAGGTTTCTGGGGCCAATGATGTGAGTGGACTCAGTGCCTGGTCCTGCAGGACTCCACAGAAAGGATACCAACTGTCTTAGTGCCTGGAATTTGGAGATGAAATATGGGACAGAATAGCCCTACCTGAGCTCAACCTTCTCCTGTGGCATGGGCCCTTGAGGGGCGGGAAGGCTCTTCCTTCCCTCCTTCCTCACAATGTTACAGCAGATCCTGTTGGCACTTCCCTGGGCACCCATGCTGATTCATTTAAAGACTCACAGGGAGCCAGCACACACCTGTAATCCCAGCACTTGTGAGGCTGAGACAGGACTCGGATTTCATCATAAGCCTTAGCTACATCAAGAGTTCAAGGCCATGCCGGGCGATAGAATACCCTCCCACAGAGAACAAAAGGAAACAATCAACAAAAATCAAGCTGGTAAAATCAATTGTTAATACTGTGAGCTAAGTTTATTAGACTCACAATTTTTGTGCACAGTTGAATATTCTTATGATATAAAGTCTTATATTGAACAAAATCACTTCTAGGAATTTGTCATAATTTGTTTTTGACACAGGGTTTCTCTGTGTAGCCTTGGCTGTCCCAAAAATTGCTCTGTAGACCAGGTTGGCCTTGAACTCAGAACTTAGAGATCCACCTGCCTCTGCCTCCCAAGTGCTGGGACTAAAGGCATTAGCTACCACCACCCAGCTCATAATTTGTATCTTAAAGACAAAGCTTTGCACGTAGCTATTTTAAAAATCACAATAGTAAAAACTAGGAACGCATTTAAGGTCTCATAGTAGGTGAATCACAAACTATGGAACATAGTGGAAGTTTACATAATTAAAAGCATTTATTCAGCTACGTGTGAACAGTGAAAACATAATGTGTAAGTAAAAACCTAAGACATTAAACAGTATATACTGCATGGTTATGTAGATTGGTATCTTTAAAAAAAAGTGAATTACAAAAATAACTTGATACACTCAGAATGTGGTTTCTTCTCCCACCTCCAGCACAATGGGCTGTTTGCTCACCCAAGCCAGCACCAGCTCTGCTTTTACTCCTCCTCTCATCCATGTTCTCATAAACACAGGCCAGATCTTTCTTCTGTCCTAAACCTGTGAGGAGGCCCTGTGGCCCCAAACAAAGTTACGTCTATGGGATATCATCTTTCTGCTTGTCCACTGCTGTTCCCTCAATATCTCGCTGACCTCCTCAGGGCCTTGGCAGATACCATGCCCTGGTATTTTATCTATGTCACTCAATAAAATTTATCTGAGGATCAGAGGAAAAAGGTCAGCCGCTAGCCTTGTAATGTTAGTACATGCTCTTAATCCTATCACCTAGCAGGCAGGGTCTGTTTGGACTTCTGTGAGTTCCAGGTCACACTAGGAACAGAGTCAAGCGTGGAGACATACACCTTTAATCCCAACACCAACCATAGAATTCTGGAGGTCTATAAGACAGACAGGAAGTGATGTAGCTAGGCTGAGAGAGCCAATGGGAGAACAGAATGGAAAGGGATATAGCATAGAGAGATAAAAAATTACACTCTTTTAAAAACAGCGGCGTTGGTAAGGTGAGGCTGGTAGCTGTTCCTAATTCCTCTGATCTCTGTTAAACTTTCACCCCTATCCCTAACTCTGTGTTTTATTTAACAAGACTGTTTAAAAATTCGTCTTACATGCTTGCTGCTGGGAACGTGCAGCCTCCTTAGCTGAGGAAGTTCTTTTACTTAAAATGGCTTCCCTGTCCCTATACCCTTGGCTTTCTTCACAGCACCTTCCTTCCTTTCTGAATGCAATCCTCATCCTTTGAGGCTTTCTAGGCTGCATGAATGAATGATAGTTACCTGAATGAATCAGGTAACTATCCAGAGGGCTGGAAGCTACTGGTGGGCTTCCTGTTTCTTGNGTCTCTTACTAGAGCTGGCAGCAGAAGCCAACAGCAGGTATGCAGCAGCAGCCAGGGTGGCCCACCATTTCCCCAGGTGTCCTCCAGAGCACAGTGTCCTGGGTGGCAACAAAGTCTAGTATCGGACAGAATTGAATTCTAGAAGGTCAGATCTGGCTTACCACCCACAGCTGTGCAACCCAAGGAGAATAATTCTCTCTTTTGTCAAAAAGAGAAGGAAAATACCAGGGCCAAAGTATACAAGAGGATGGCCATAAAACACCAGCACAGTGCCTGGCCTGGGAGAGCTGGCAATAAGCAGCAGTTAAACTCCACAATGGCCACATAGAGCACTTGGTCTCTTTCATGTTTATACCGAACACTGGCTGACTAGAAGCTTATAACCTGTCAGACTCATNACTTCCAGGGGAGAAACTGGGATGAAGAGTACAGTGCTTGCCATAGGCAAGAGCCCCAGCATNTGCTTTTCAGGAATACTGTGCCAGTTAGGATGGTCTGCACAGCCACCCACTGAAGCCCCAAGCCTCTCAATGTCCCTGTGCAAGGCAGGAGCTAGATCCACCAGATCAAGACTCTCAGGCTCTCAGGAATGAGAAATGCAGCCTCGGAAGGACCTCACCACGCTAGGAGGCAGTATACTGGCTGGACGGGCAAAGGCTGCTTCCAAGCTGGGGCTTCACAAGGCTTTTATGCACTAATGGAGGCTTGGCGAGCAGTCTTTGGGGAATAGCTACATGAGGGCTGTGACCACAGGCAGAGGCTGGGAGAAGGATCTTACAGACAGCAGTCTTCAGAGCACCCTGCTTGCCCAACCAGCCCCACCAACCCAGTGATGGTGCTGAGGCCCTAACACCTCACTTGCTGTGCGAGCACTTACCTGTTGAAGAGCACTGCACAACAGGACTACTAACTCCAGCCTGCGGTGTTCACCACAGAGGAGCCCAGGGATGAAGGTGGCTGGGTCTGGCAGTGGGGATGAGTCTAGGAGTCCTTTAGGGGATCCCTGGAAAAGTGGCCAATAGGTCCACCTGCTCCTTGGCTTTGTCTGTATTTATAAGGTCACTTTAGGTATCTGTGCTAAGGGATTCCACTGATTTTTAAAAACAAGGGCGAGTTTTCAGGTAGTCATGGCTTTGCATCAAAACTATAGAGATCAGCTGAGTGTCCTGGTGCACACCTGTAATCTCAGCACTTAGGAGGTAGAGGCAGGAGGACAAGGAGTTCAAGACCAGCCTGGGCTTTAAGAGATCATCTTAACCTCACTCCTTCTTGCCTCCCTCCCTGACCCCCGCAGGCGAGAAACCCTATAAAAAAAAAAATCTTCCTCTACATAAAGTAACTGCTTGAGAGAGAGTTCAGCACTGCAGGCTGCACAGAGCAGGACAAGTCCCAGGCCAGGGGTGGGCTGCTTTGTATGTGTGTGTTCTCTGGAAGCACATGCAGCTGAGAGCAGCTCTGGCTGTGGAGAATGGAAGATTGTGCCCGGGATGGAATGCTTTCCTCTTCTAGGAAGCCCTTGGTACTGTTCTCCATCTCTGGCAGGAGAGAAGAGGAGCTTGCAGTCCCAGGAGCATCCTTAGCAGCTACGCCTGGCTGGGGGCTCCAGGTGGGATCAAAATTCATCCCGCAGCTGAGAGGGTCTGTCCATGCCAAAGAAGGATGACTGCCTCCCGTGGAGGTCCCGCTCCCTCTTCACGAAGGCAGTGAATGACGAGACACAGTTGCCAATAAAGTGGTCAGCCTGGCCAAGGATGTACAGGTCAATCTGGGCCACCTCAGGTTTCAGGCTCACCACCTTCACCTGTAGAGAGGAAGGTAAGAGCATGAGCAGGTGACTCAGGCCAAGCGCAGCTGAGCCAAGGCCAATAGGCCACAGTCTCAACACCCCTCTCCTGACTGAAGTTTCAGACTGTTGGGAATCTCTGCTCTGCCCCACTCTTCCCATTCCAGACCCCGCCCTCACAAAGNACACCAAGGGTAGGCTCCTCCCCAAGAGATGCTCAAGGCCACGCCTACAGGGCATTTAAGACATGGTCTCTAGACCTGCCATGTGATTTCTCTCCTGCTTCCTGATGTTCCTTTTCTCCTCAAATTGTACATTTTGTATTTTTCCTTTCTCAGCTTGCTCCTTTTTATTCTAGATCTGCATAAGAGTGAACACTAATAACCACATGACAGAGTCAATACNAGGCTGTCTTGAAATCTCCTATGCCAACACTATTAATCCAAAACTTTGCAATTTAGCCTCAGGCACNNTTTTTTCTTTTTTAGACAAGAGNAGAAAGCATCCACATTCTTCANCAAAGTATCANAAGAATTGTTTCTAGCCCTCTTACTAATATTCTTCTGCTCTGGAACTTCTTCAGCCAGGCGCCCACATTCCACATTGCCCTTAATACCATCATCTTCNATGCTCTTACTAGAAAGGCCCATAAGCCCGACTTAAAGCATCCAACTGCTTTTCCAGTTCAGAGTCCCAAAGTCTTCANTATTCCTCCAAGCAAAAGCCTGATCATCCCTACCAAAGCAATACCCCACTTCTGGTACCAACTTCTATCTTGGCAAGTGTTCTCTCATTGCTGAGAAGAGACACAATGACCATGGCAAGTGCTATAAAAGAAAGCATTTAACTGGGGCTTGCATACAGTTTCAGAGTTTTGTCTCTTATCATCATGGCTGAGAGCATGGCAGCATGTCGGCAGACATANTGGTGAAAAAGTAGCTGAGAGTTTTACATCTGGATCTGCAAGCAGCAGAGGAGAGGGCCACTGGACCTGGGCTTGGGCTTTTACCATCTCAAAGCCTACCCCAATGACATATTTCCTCCAGTAAAAGTCCACACCTACTAAGAGTCACCCGGGAGTTGCTTTGCTCAGATTAAACCTTATTAATTTGACCTGATCTGATTTATTGCATCGGTGTAGAAACCCAATATCAGGGTACAGAAACCTTTCACAAAGAGAAGATTGGAGAGGATGAAGATGTGGGCCAGGAAAGAATGGAGAGGATGAAGATGTAGGTTGGTGTCTTTGAAGTGTGCCCACCTGAGCCCTGTCTCCCAGCCCAGCCCCCAAGCACCATTCCTGCCNGTGTCCTTCCTCTGCCTACCCTACAGTGTCCTCACAACTCACTAAAAGGCTGCGCAGGCCTGGAGGTGTACTCATGTGTGCAGTATGACCTCAGTAAGCACAAGGCCCTGGGTTCTATCCCCAACATCAAACAATCCTCCCAAGAAATCCCTCAAGCCAGCGCATTGCTGCCTGCTTGGACATGGGAGCAAGGAACATGCAGCCATCTTGTCCTACTGCCAAGATACCCTCCTCTTTCAAGCAGCACTTCCAGGCCCGATGTCCCGTCCAATCTACCAACTCCTGAGATCTTTGCAAAGGCAAGTCACTTCCTGTAAGGGGCTATCTCTCCCTGGGCCTGAACAACTTCAATGGCCTCTTCCCTGTCTCTCACTGCCTCTTCTGGTCTGGTCACTACAGAACTGCCGTAAGAAACTTCTGAGACACCCATCTTCCTGTCCTCATGCTATCCAAGCTGCATACCCTTTACAGGTGCCCTGGGCCTTTCAGATAAGGATGGCAAGCCATCAATGCACCCAATAAAACCTGTTTAGGCTGGCTCTCCCATCACACACTGTCCTTAGAGCAACAGCTACCATCTGCCTGACTCCCTCCCTTTTTGTTTCTTCTTAGACCTTTACAAACACTGCTCCTTTATGGGGTATGGAAGCTCAAGCCAAACACTACCCCCCAACTTACTTTTGGGCATGGTGTTTTATCATGGCACTAGTAACCGTAACTAAGACATGGGGGCAAACCTCTCTGTACCTGGGTAACTCCCCGATCACCCTTCACTTCTCAAATCATGCGGCCCACCTCGGAAGAAGCCCTTCCCAAGGCCCACCAGGCTGGAGCCCCGTGCTCTCCCCTCACCCCAGCACATGGCTCTCTGTAGCTCTCACCCCTCGAGGTTCTCTATTAACATCTTGTCCTGCTGGACCTGAGGTGGACCTATGTTGCTCTGCTCAGTCTCAACAGACACCGATTGAATAAACCTTGTCCTCACTCCTGTTTGCTGACCCACAAAGTCTTCCCAGTCTAGACTGTGGCCCTGAAGGCGGGACCACATCTCATTCCTCTGGGTTCCCAGCTTAAAGGTGTAAGGTGTCACTCAGAACAAAAAGGGGCTTGGGGAAGTTGCTCTGTCACAAAAATGTTTGCTTTGCAAGCAAAAAGATCTGAGTTTGATCCCCCCACAATGCATATTTAAAAATCAGCACTGCTACACTTGGTTGGTGACTTTAATCCCAGCACTCAGGAGGCAGAGGCAGGTGGATCTTGAGTTCAAAACCAGCCACAGCTACACAATGAGACTGTTTTTTGTTTTTTTTAAAAAAGAAAGTAAGCTAGCTTAGCAGTGTGTGCTCAAAATTCCCAGGACTGGGAAAGGAGACAGGTAGTTCTGGGCTTGCTGGCCTGCCAGCCTGGCCTAGTTGGTGAGTTTCAGGCCAGTGAGAAAGCTTGTCTCAAAACAAAAGGTAAATGGTGCCTGAAGTTGTCCTCTGACCTCTGCAAATGTGCAGTGTGTAGACACACGCACAAATATCACACATTAAAAAGGAGAGGAGAGCAGAATGTGAGTCCATGGGAAAAGGGTCTGAAGAGTGGGGGGGTGGAGCAATGAGCTCACAGAAAATGAAGCTGAGGGGTGGGGGAGCGGCAAGAACACCAGCACAGGAACAGGAAGTAGGAAATATCAAGAGGCTCAAGGCCTAACAAGTGCATCAGCCCTAAAGCTCACAAAAACTCCCTGGGACTCTCCACGCTACAGCTTTGTGGAGGTGAGGGGTGGGCAGAGTTGCCTGGAAGTGTTCTGCTGTTCCGCCAAGGTTTCTGACATCAGGAGCCTTGCTGCCTGGGTTGTAGTAAAGACACTATCATTGTAGTCTCAGCCAAAACCCCCTAAACAATCTCACCCACTCCCTGAACTTACCTGCTCTGTCACTCCAGCCACAATTTGCTCTGGGACCTCTTAGGTAAATTCTGCCCCTTCTAAGCAGATCTCCTCAACTACAGCATGCAGGGGTAGAGTGAGGACTTGCGGTCCCCCAGCTGATTTTCTATCTAGGAAATGGGCAGGGCAGACCAGAAGGCACTGGCCCCACATGTCCTCATTGGTTGGGGCATCTTTCCTTTTTAGGGGGTAGAGCAAGTGAAAGGACAGAAAGGCACCCAGTGACATAAGGCCAGGAGCTCCCAATATCTGCCTCCCCCTTGATTTTAAAAATTCATATTAATAAAATAAATATTCTCCTCTTATCTATTTCTGTTAGGGTCCTGAAGAAGTCCCACAAAAGACCATCATCCACNTATGCAATCAGCAAGAGGTACCAGCATGCTGGGGCCACGCNTCTGACAAAAAACACAAAATGGCAACCCTGAGCGAAGCTCGAAGGTTCCTCTTATACATAGCTGAAGGAATTCCTAAGGCAATGAGAACGTTCTATCTAGGATTGGCTTACACAAGTGGCAATCATATTAGTACGTTTCTAATTGGTTAGGGCTAGCAGGAGTGGGCTAAGGCTATAGCTTTTCCATTCTTGGGCAAGTCTGGACAAGTCCCAGGCTTTGTCCTTATTTGGTTATTACCTGTGTGTGTGTGTGTGGGGGGGGGGTGTTTGGCCCAGGCCTAGTAGTGCAAGAACTGTCATAGTACTTGTCTGGCCTTCTCATTCCTCCCTTGAGGAGGAATGAAATCCTGAAGCTGTTTCTTCTAAGTTTACAGGCTTGTATTGTTGTTTGTTTCAGTTGGACTGTGGACATACATTTTTTTTTTATAAACCTGACTAAGAGGACTAAGGCTGATAGGAGGGTAGTTAACCATGGTGACCAGTTAAATAGGGATTCATACCATCCTTTATTTTGCTGTCTTTCTCACTGTCTGTCTTGCAACCTCTTTCTAAGTAGGGCCATGGAGTTTTTAATAATTTCAGAATGGTTAATATAAAACAGCATCGCTCTCCTAAGGCCTTGCCTCTTGGTCAGACTTGAAAACACTTTTACATAAGTCCTTGACAACCTCTAAATTATTCTTGGTGACATGTTTTTATTTATTTATTTATTTATTTACTTACTTACTTACTTACTTACTTACTTTGGTTTTTCGAGACAGGGTTTCTCTGTGTAGCTTTACAGCCTGTCCTAGAACTCACTCTATATACCAGGCTGGCCTTGAACTCAGAGATCTACCTGCCTCTGCCTNCTGAGTGCTGAGATTAAAGGCGGACCACCATTGCCCGGCAGTTACACATTTTTAAAAAAATCATCTTTCTACCATCTTCCTCTTAAGGTCTGCCCAGCATCTGAGGTTCTCAGTCACTCTGGTCTCCTGAATGCTCACTTGTCACTAAGCAACCACACAGAGGCACACTCACTTATCACCTGCTGCTCCCAGTACTGGAAAAATCTGCCAAGCAAGTTCTGTTGTTGGGCAGCACTTCCCGAAACAGTCAATAAGCACAAAAGATCTTCCCCTTCATTCATTTCTGGTGCCAACAGGAGGTAACATACTGAGCATTATTTTATAGGGGGAAACAGCATTTCTTTGCAAAGATAGATTTTACAAATGCTGTCAGAGACAGGTGCTATCTGGTCCCACTCATTGATGAGGGAACAGAAGCACAGAGAGCTCAGGTAACTTTTGCATAGCTGCACAATGAGCAGAATTCAAGTCTCCAGAGTATATTTCTTAAGCCAGGTGTGATGGTGCAGGCCTGTAACTCAGCACTTAAATGTAAAGGCNAGAAGATCAGGAGTCTGAGGTCATCCTCAGCTACATATTACGTTTTTTTTAGCCAATCTAGGTTACATGAGACCTGACCCTGCCTCAAAAATAAAACTAAACCATAACAGAGTATATGCTCTTAACCTCTCNGCAATTGTGGATCCCTTCTCAGAGACTGTGACCTTATTCAACAAAACATCTGCACCCATGTGTCAGGCACTGTCCTAGATACCATGATGAGACAGGTGACAGCCTCCAGAGGCACTAGGAAAACCCTCAGAGAACAGAAGAGTGGGTCTATGCTCGTCTTGGGTGGTCTAGAAAAGTGCCTCAAGGAAAGGCCACAGGAGGCTGCAGGAGGGATGCATGAGCTTCTAGAGTAGAATGAAAACTGGAGAGAACTCAGAGATGTTTGAGTTGTGGAGAGAAGGAAGGTCAGGAATCAGTGGAGCGTGTAGCCAGGCTGGTGGGGGAGCGACGCAGGTATTAGAGCTGTGGGAGGAGCAGACTCTTGTTTATTCCCTCCCAGCTATGCTCCCTCCAGGCCAGGCATACCTTCTCTTTGAAGAGCTGCTGGATCTCTGGCACATAGCTCTCAGAGTCTGTAGCGATGTAGACTGACCTGGCATTCAGTTTCCTCACCCAAAGCTTCACAGCCCGCTGGATTTCCTTAAGGTCAGGGAGGCACATGGTCATGGTGAGGGGGGCTGCTGTGCTGCGGCTGTAGCCCACACACTGAGGGGAAGCCATAAAGTGTGATCCTGCAGTCCCNTCCTTCAGCATGGCGCAGGCATTCTTCTACAGGGAGGGGTGGGCAGCGAAAAGTTGGAGAAGCAGCTGTCTCAGACTCCAATGCAGCAATGGGTAAATGGAAAAGGACTACACAGGAGGAAGGGTCTAGTATGGAGACAGACAGACAGACAGACAGACAGACAGACAGACACACACACACACACACACACACACACACACACACACACACACGTGCGAGCATGCACGCTCTGAACCTGGGGCTTTGTGCACGCTAAGCACCATGTTGTACCACTCCTACACTCCTACACCCCAATACATATATATTAATAGCATTAACAAAAAACCCAGGAGTGGCGAGGCTGATCTGTAATCCCAGCACTTGGGAAGTGGAGGAGGTAGGATCAAGAAGTTACGGCAAGCCTTGGCTATACAGTGAGTTTGAGGCTAACCTGGGCTACACAGGACCCTGGAATGGGGGACATACCAAAAGAGCAACACTGGTTATTTCTGAGTGAGGTTTGAAAAGCATTTTTCCGCCCTCATTGTTATCTGGGACTTCAGTGGAGCTCAGCACTGCCGATAAGGGGAGGGAGGCTTATCTGATCCCTGATGAGGTGGGACTTCAGATCACTCCCCTGAGGCACATGTTTGCTAAGGTTCCAGGGAGATAGGCTTTATCTGGCTAAGGTGGGTCCAGGCTATTTCTGGCTGGTTATAAGTTTTTCTCATGCACTTCACTTTTATCAAGCTCTTTCTTACTCTCTAATGAGATGACTACATGGTTTTTCTTCTTTGGGTATTAGAACAATGAATTTAATTCCTGGGATAGACTTTGCTTGTTAATATTTTAATTTGGATCTGTGCTCCTATGTTTATCAATTAAGAAATTTTACCTGAGTTTGATATCGGTTTAGGTTAGCTTCATTTTTAAAAAAAGCATCACACACACACACACACACACACACACACACACACACACACACACACAGAGTCAGATGTTTCCTGTCCTAATTGCCCAGTCCCAAATAAACACACAGAAGCTTATATGAATTATAAATGCTCAGCCAATAGCTCAGGCTTATTACTAACTAGCTCTTAGATTTTAAGTTAACCCATATTCCTTATTTACACTCTGCCATGTGGCAGTACCTTATTAGCACAGCAGCTTCATTTCCTGCTCCCTCTGCCTCTGGCTGGCGTCTCCTGACTTTGCCCTTCTCCTTCCCATCATGTTAGTTGTTTGTTTTCCACCAGTGCTCTCCTCACTGCGTTCCTCTAGAATTTTTCTGTCTGCTCTAACATACTCACTACATGCTGGCTCTAAAGGCTGCAGCTGCTCTGGCTGCTCAGTGACTTCATGAAGAACATCTGTACACTGCACACACTTATCTTTCTGAAAACCAAAGTCTTTATTTTCAGTGGTGTCATCTACTTGTTCTTCTTGTTGACTATTAATTACCTGCTGANTAGGTGAAGGTTTCTGGGGCTCATTTTGTACACAGTTGACTATCTCTGTCAAGAGAACAGATATTTTCAATCTGTAACATGGGTCCACTCACAATGGTGCTGTCCCTAGGGTTAGGCAGAGCTTCAGCGCCCAGGGGAGAGCGTTTTCCTAGGCTGCCATCAGCTATGTCTAGACTACCCTGTGTTGGTTTGTGCTGCTTCTCCTTATGCACAGGCAGGAAAAGCTCAGCTGAAACAGCAGTACTAGCTACTGCTCCCATAACATCCAAGGGCAAAGCAGCAGTTACTGTTGTATTTTCTGGCTGCTGGTTTTGTAAGCTACAAACACTGCCTTCCTTAACAACTAGATACACAGTTTCAGGTAAAACTTCAGGTGCTAACTCTTTCCCAGGTAAGGTATTGATATGNGAAAGAATTGAGGAGACACCACAGCAATCTGAAGCTCTGTTCCTTTTCCAACAACTACATCTGAAGACTCATAACTCGCGTGAGAATGGACATNACAGCTTGTGAAGAGCTGGTCACTTTCTGAGAATTTCTAACACCTGAACAAAAATTCTTAACATGAACTTCATCTGTGGGATTTGAACTGCCAACTGTTTTTGTTCTGGTTCTTGATGCAGGACACTATTTTTCTTCTAAAGGTTTTGGAACATTTTCTTCTGTGGTTTTTGGAGGTTGGTTTTTCCAAAGAGAAAGACATGTTGCTAGTAATTCCATGCAGCAGTGACTGTCACTTTTAGCAGACATTTCTTTTGCTGAAAATTCAGAATGCTGAGTTGGTTCAGTATAAGAAGTATTGGCTGTTTTACTACAACCAGCTGCCATCAAAAGACCTTTATTTATTTTTCTTGCAAGTTCTGAAAAGTTTTTGATTTCTACTAGTGATTTAATATCCCTCAACAGCGTTTCTTTTATGGCATTTGTGTCTAATACTTGATTTGTACCTTNGATTGCAGGAATACTTTCTTTCTTCTTGATTATTTTGAACAAGAATCTGTACACCACTCCCAGAAGAGCTAACAGAGTCATCAAAAGACTGTTTTGTATCTATTTTCAACTCACAGAATTTCCCAGTGGTGCTGACACTTTCATTAGTGTTCTGCTACTGCTCTTGAAAGCCTTTCCAAGTTTCTTTCTGTTTTTCAGATGGGTGCATTTCTGAACTCTGAGGAACTTCCAGAGGCAAGTGTCTAAAAAACAGGCTGAGAATTTTGTACATGTTGGCTTCCATATCTACAGCTGTAAGGGTGGGCAGGGAGTCTTTTGCTGGTTTCTGCAGCATACTGATATGATGACACAGGTACAGAATGCTTTGACTGTAAAGTCTGTGTACAAGGTGGAAGCTGATTATTTTTAACTTGTAATGATGTAGATGACACAAAGTTTTGTTTCTGAAATAAGGGTCTTGCACAAAGCTTTGTGGTAAATAAGGATATTGCTTTGGAGGTGGCCTGTAATCTGGGCAAGTAGGTCCATTGGATGTGTATTGTGTGCAGTCAACTAGCTGATCTGGTATGGAGTGGTTAAGTCTCTGATTTCCTTGATAATTTCCTTATAAGTTATAGGAACTCTTGCAGAATTTGAAGGAGCTATTTGTAGTTGCACAGAATAGGTACCTGATATGACAAGCTGACTCTGTGGTGCATGCATATAAGGCATATTAGTCCCTCCATCAGGTTTATGGGATATGGTTGGCTCTGTATGAGAAGGCATAAAATTCCTCATTGATGAGTTCATCCAGACATTTTGCGTAACTCCTGAAGACATTGTTTGCATATTGTGGTTTGGTTGTTGGTCTCCTTTAACATTTGTATANGTGACTCTTTCTACTGAAGTCTGTGAGACCACAACTGTCCTATTATGTGTGTTAGAAACAGAGATCTGAGGAGTCATAGAACTCCTGACGTTCAGAAGTGGCTGTGAAGTTGAATGTGAATTACTGGGATACATGCATGCCTCTGTGGTTATGTGTGAGACAGCTGATAGAACTTTGAGAAGTTGTGGAAGACATTAAAAACTGCTGCAAAACAGACGACTGGCTTTTAGAATACGGTGGGTCTGGGGCAGCATTCTCTAGTTTTGTATTCCAATTCATAGNTGATCTGATGTAGTGTTGTACAGTCTGTGGCTTTGAGTGTCACAAATCTGCTGCCAGCTCCACTGCAGTGTACTACAGCTTGGAACTGCTTGGGAAGAATGGTTCTTCCTCTCCAACTCCACANCAACCCATCTGCTAGATGATCTCGCCAAATTATCCATATAAGATTGATAATAGAGTATTTTCTCTAATTTTGCCAAATACAAATAGACTAGATATTGTAACTGTAATTCTTACTTGATAACTGTTTATGTTGTATATAATCTTACTATGTTAAGGTTAAAACCTTTTTTTCTTTAAATTAGACAAAAAGGGGAAAATGCTTTGGAATAATCCTCTTGTACATTGTAAAGATTTGTCACTCAAATTGGTTTAATAAAATGCTGACTGGCCAGTAGTCTGGCAGGAAGTATACGCGGGGTGACCAAACTAAGGATGATGGGAAGAAGAGTGGAGTGAGGAGTTGCCAGCCAGAGGCAGAGAGAGCAGGAGATGAACATGCCATGCTAATAAAGGTACCACCATGTGGCAAAACATAAATAGAATTATGGGTTAATTGTAAGAATTAGCTAGTAATAAGCCTGAGCTATCGGTTGACCATTTATAATTAATATAAGTCTCTGTGTGGTAATTTGGGAAGTGGCTGCCAAGTATTTGGGAACAGGTGTCAGGACAAGAAATGTCCATTTACACACTTTTTTTGGTAGTGCTGGGATGGAACCTGGGGCTTTGTGCATGCTAGGCAAATGCTCTACCACTAAGCTACATCCCCAGTCTTGAGCATCTTTTGTCTTTCTGTGTTCCAGGAAAGTACAGATGGTAGCTATTCCTTATACATATATGAATATGTGCATGGCTCAGATCACTCACAGAACATTCTGAGCCTGATCCTTGGATCTTTTTCCTTACAGAGGGGCCAGGGAAAGTCTAGAGGTTAACTCTGAGATTACTAGGCAAATGCTCTACCACTCAGCCATACTCCCAGTCCTATTAATAAACTTAACCTAATCTTTGTTTCAGAGCCTTTCCCTCTTCAATTATGTGCATCTCATAACACATCTGTATATCTCGCTAGGTAAATGAAAGAGACTGTTCGTATTGGTTCTGAGGTTTCAAATAAACAATAATCTGATGAGGTTTTAACACATTTACACAGACTCCGAATTCTGGAAGGATAAAAGCACCCTAACTTCTGAGGAGACCCATGTGGTTGCCACAATTCACTCACTCCCTCTCTTTCCTTCCTTCCTTCCTTCTTTCCTTTCCTTTTCTTTTCTTTTCCTAAGACAGGCTTTCTCTGTAGACCAGATTGGCCTCAAACTCACAGAGATCCTCTTGCCACTGCCTCCCTGAGTGCGGGGATTAAAGGCGCCCAGCCATATTTCATTTTCAACAGCAATCTACTGGTTAACTAAAGCGGGGCAGAGGACTCCTAGGCCAAAGGCCTATCTCTAGCTTTCTGCCTAGTTTGGGATCTAACTTAATGCCTCAGTTTATCCATCTGCAAACACAAGGGTACAAATGGCAGCTGTTAAATGCTAGCTTTCCAGCAGGTGCTGTAGATCCATACTTCTGACATGTGCTGTAGTAGTAGCAACATCATGAGATATAATCCAGACTTGGTGAGTTAGCTGCCTCTGCTCCAGGCTGAGACTTTCCACCAATCACTACAGGCCTGAGCTCTGCTTAGGCAAATGTCAGCCCGAAAGAGAAGAGGAAGTTACCCAGTCAGAGCCGATGCGCAGATGAATGCCCACATAGGGCCGGATGAGGTGGGTGCTGATCTGAGCCTCTCCTGCCTTCACCATCTCGTCTGACCACACCATGTACTTCTGGAGGGCCCTGTGTTCCTCCAGGACGGGGAACTGGGCTGGAGCCCCTGGCAGTGCAAGCACTGGGTGTTCCTTTGGAGAAAATCTAGGCAAAAAATGGACAAGGGGAAGTCAGACAGAATGCACAGAGAGCCCTGCTGCTACCCCCACGGGAAAAAGGATGGCATTGCACCATGACCCAGAGACCCTGAGGAGAGGCCCCTATAACATGCAAGAGACGCAAAGGTTGTGAAATTTCAACGGGCTGATAAGAAACCTTGGTGGAGACAGCAGGCACAATATGCAATACTGTTCCTGCTACACGCAATTTACAACCTTCTTTGCTTGTTTAACAATTAAAATTTTACAGTAGAACATTCCAACATTTTATATATCATGCTGGCTTCTAATCTGTGGTGTTGNAATTCATTCTAGGGTGGGGTGTCTGGACCAAGCCTTGCCCTTTTACCCATACGGCGGGACTGAGACATGAAGCTGCTTACACAATGTTGGTCCCACTCATAAGGACTGTACACATGGGATTAGCCANTCATTCAGCACTTAGCAAATACTGACTATGTCAGGACCCAGGAAGAATGAGACCAGAATGGTCCCTACCCTCATGTGGTATACCAAAGGTCTGCAGATTAACTCAGCACACAAAATACTTTCTGGAATTTTTCTACATCTTCTCCTCTGCTAGGCCAGGCTCCAGTAAGCCAAAGAGTAGTAAACTTGTATTTCCTCTTCAGCTCAACCCAGACTCCAGCAAAGCAACATAGAGCACTTTGCTGCCCATGAATCTGCAATGCACTTTCTGTCTCTAGACTTCTGCATCCATCTCCCCCTGAAACATCTTCCTCACCCGCTGAAATCCCTTCTAAATATTACAACCCAAGTGCAGCCACTTTGGAAGCATTTGCAGTTAGTTTCTCATGAAATCAGACATGCAATTATAATATGACTCAGTGATGGCACTTATGGGCATTTATCCAGGGAAATGAAAGCTTGTATTCACACGCAAACATGTACACTAATGCTCACAGCAGCTTTACTCCAACTGCCCTAACCTGGAAACAACCCAGATAGAAACAATAGCACATCCACACCATGAACTGCCACTGCCGTAAAAACCATGGGCTATCAACACAAGCTAAGGCTCTCAAGGGAATTATTCTTTTTTTTTTTTAATTTTTTATTAAAACATTTGATGTACAATTGCAGGAGAGATAATATACAGATAGTNTGAACATAAATATAGGTACAAATTTTTATCCTAGTCGTGAAATGTTTCACTAAAGTTTACCCAGTGACTGGGCAAAACCCAAACTTATTTTATGCTACAGTCATCCTAGGGTCCTTCCTGCTAGGTATCCTCCCTGGATCTGTGGGTTGCAGAGTGATTATCCTTTGGTTTATATCTAGTATCCACCTATTAGTGAGTACATACCATATTTGTCCTTCTGAGTCTGGGTTACCTCACTCAGGATGATATTTTCTAGTTCCATCCATTTGCCTGCAAATATCATATGGTCATTGTTTTTCTCTGCTGAGTAGTACTCCATTGTGTATATGTACCACATTTTCTTAATCCATTCTTCAGTTGATGGGCATCTAGGTTGTTTCCAGGTTCTGGCTATTACAAATAATGCTGCTATGAACATAGTTGAGCATGTATCTTTGCGGTATGAATGAGCATTCNTTGGGTATATACCCAAGAGTGGTATCACTGGGTCTTGAGGAAGATTCATTCCCAATTTTCTGAGAAACCGCCATACTGATTTCACAGTACACAGTACACAGTACTTGTACAACAGTGGTTGTACAAGTTTGCACTCCCACCAACAGTGGAGGAGTGTTCCTCTTACTCCACATCCTCTCCAGCATAGACTGTCATCAGTGTTTTTGATCATAGCCATTCTGACAGGTGTAAGATGGTATCTCAGAGTCGTTTTGATTTGCATTTCCCTGATGACTAAGGATGTTGAGCATTTCCTTAAATGTCTTTCANCCATTTGAGATTCTTTTTTTGAGAATTCTCTGTTTAGCTCTGTAGCCCATTTTTTAATTGGATTGTTCAATATTTTGATGTCTAGTTTCTTGAGTTCTTTATATATTTTGGAGATCAGCCTCTCAAGGGAATTATTCTAAGTGAAAAAAGCCAATCCCAACAGGGCATAAACCATATGACTCTATTTACATACTTTTGAAAGGCCAAAGGGAGAAGAGGCCAGTTGCTGCTCGAGTTAGGAATGGTGTGTGTTTAGGGAGGCAGGTGCAATAATAAGCTTGCAATATAAAGATATTTACATTGAAAGAACCACTCAGTATCTGAACTGCGGCACTAGATATATAAACCCACACTAATTACAGAGAACTAACATACACATACACACAGTTTTGTATAATTTTTTAAGACTATTCGAACAAGATAGGATTATATCACTGTCAAGATCCTTGCTAGGATACTGAGTCAAGGGTGTATGATAAGATCTTTCTATACTGTTTATCACAACTGCATGTGGATCTACAATCACCTAAAATTTTTTTAAAATAAAAATAATGAAAGGGCTGGCAAAATGACCCATGGGATAAAGGTGCCCTACCAACCAAGCCATATGACCTCAGTTCAATTCCCAGGCCCACATGATAGAAGGACAGAACGGACTCCAGTAAAGTTGTCCTCTGTGTGCTACCTTTCCAAACAAATGAATAAATGTAATGAAAATAAAACAAAAAAGAAATGTAAAACATCACAGAATATTGTAAACCCTAAAACAAATATAGAACATCAAGAGACACTAATATTGTATTTTGCTTCAGAGTTTAAAAAACATACATACGTAGAGCTGGTCCAATGGCTCAGAGGGTAAAGGCATTTGTTATCAAACCTGAGGACCTCAGTTGGTTCCCTGGAATCCACACTGACAGCAGGAGAGAACCAACTCCTGTTAGCTGTCCTCTGACACATACACACATACCCTAGAGTAAGTTAAAAAATAAATAAATAAAACCCCTATCTCACCATCTCTTTCCCTTCTTCTCTTCTTTCTCCCTGAACACAATGTTTTCATGTATGAGTCCATCCATCATCCATCCATCCATCCATCTATCTATCCATCCATCCATCCATCTGTCCATCCATGCCTTAATTTCCTTGTCTGTATAAGAGAGCTGAGAATAGTCCTACCTCATAATGCTATTAAAAAAATACAACTACATATTTAAGGTATACAATGATCAGAACATTCAAGCTAATTAATATACCCATTTATAGGGCTATTGAGAGGATTAAGTGGATTAATATATGTTAAACATTTAGAGCAGTACTTGGCACACAGANAGGCCTTACAAAATTCTACACTTCATCATTGTTGGAATTCCTGGCCACTCCCCCAGCTAAGTAACTTCACATTTGCACTTCGCGCATGTGCAAAAGGGAATCCCGCCTCTTCCTCCCTCTCCTTGTCTCTCTCTTCCTCTCTCTCTCCACGTGTGGCCGTGCGCGCTCTCTCTGTCTCTCTGTCTCCCCCTCCCCCCTACTTTCTAATAAAGCTCTGATACTGGATTTTGTCGTGCCTCATGACCTTTTCTCGCACGGTAACCGCTGCAAAGTAAAACAAAAAAAACAACAATCATCATGTTGCATATAACCTAGTTCAACTTTTAAAAAATTTAACTTTATGTTTGGTGATTGGACCATGTTGATCATAGAGATAGATCACAGGGTCATGATGACATCTTTTGAAAATTTCCAGTTTGCTCAAATAAATCCTCTGTTAGCCAGTGAGGCTGTTTCATCCTCCACTCACACCACAGAACTGCAATGCACCTGACACCCATTCTTCACACTGACCCAAACACATTGTTCAGCAAATGCCTTCCAAGTCTCCAGATGGGTCCCCACTCACAGGCCTCAACTCC
This sequence comes from Neotoma lepida, assembly GCA_001675575.1. Taxonomy (NCBI): domain Eukaryota; kingdom Metazoa; phylum Chordata; class Mammalia; order Rodentia; family Cricetidae; genus Neotoma; species Neotoma lepida. Next base: position 20,266 of record LZPO01066409.1, on the reverse strand, counting down.
TTGTCCTCTGCATGCTGACATGNTCAACAGCCATCATTTCTGCTGCCAGAACTGGAAAGCACTAAGGACAGTGGCCCTAGCAGTCTCTTTACCATGATTTCCCCAGACACTGGTCAGAGGCCTATGCTGTGGAAGCAGAGAGCAAGTGTCCCTCCACAGCCTGGCTCTGTATGATGTGTGGCTGGCTGGACTCTTAAGTTTCTGTTTATACGTATAATACACGGCAATAATGTACTGAGTCATATTATATGAGAAGCAATTGCTTTACTTGCAATATTAACTCATTTAATTCCCACAAGAGCCCTGTGAGGGAAGTGTGCCTACTATTATCTTACTGATAAAGAAACTAGACACATAGAGGCTGAATGACATGNAAAGTCCCAGAGTGGGAACTGGTGGAGCAGGGTTTACATTCAGGCAGTCTGCTTCACTGTTTTTTGTTTTCTAATTTCAAGGATGCATGTGTATGTATATGTATCTGAGATATGCATGCATATCATGTATATGTATATGTATCTGAGTATATGCATGCATATCATGTGTATGTATATGTATCTGA
>LZPO01066408.1:182931-197408 GCA_001675575.1 Neotoma lepida | reverse complement strand
AGAGAGAGAGAGAGAGAGAGAGAGAGAGAGAGAGAGAGAGAGAGAACAAAAGGGATGGGGTGTTAATTGTTAATTTAGACAACTTGGGACTTCTTTGTGGTCATGGTTGTGCTTTGTCACTGCCATTTAATCTATGGTAAAGCCGAGAGCATGTAACAGAACCTCATCTGGATCCTTCCATGCTGTGTCTAGCCTAATCTTTTAACACTGCAACATGATCGATCATCCATAAAGTTCTTCTTGGGAACAAGATAATTTTCTAGTTACAGTGAGAATTGCAAGAAGAAAAAAAAANCTCGTAATGTTGTAGGTAAGTTTATGATTTTTTTTATTGGTTACATGTGGACACATGTGATCTGTGAGTGGTGGGTTGGCCAAACACACCTGCAGAGGACAGGCAAGCTTCTCACTTCATACTCCCTCACCCTCTTGTGCAAATGACAGGCTCATAAAGGCACCTCCAGAGAGAACCAGATGGCCTCTCGTGCCTTTTTCAAAATTCAAAATTTATCAGCACAAGTTTAATACATTATATTTTAAATTATTAATAAAAACACTTTAAAAATATAAAACAGTATAGATAATTAAACAAAATCTTTTCTACTTTCTCATCCCCTATTTTTTAGGGGGTAATTATGCTTCATGTTTGATTGTTAAGATTTTCTTTCTACTCGTATATGTATTGAATGCATTAAGTGATTCTTAAAGAAACTTTAAGCCGTCTATATTTTTCCCACTCAAGAATACCCACTGTTAGATTGGGATGGGTAAATATTTAGTGTGTAGTCTATATGCAAGCAAACATAGATGCTTTTAATCTTTTCAAATGCAAGCTCATGAAGAATTTTACAGATGGTTATAGTTTGGAGTCCTTATTTTAGACCCTGAAGAATCTTAACNACCTGTGAGTGCTACCTCCACACACTGCCCCCACTTCATTGGCATTTGACTCTCGAGGTTAGGAGCCAGAAAGGGTGAAACAGACACATATTACACTGTGTTCAGCAGCGTCTGTGGATCAGAGAAACCAATTTCCATGATTTATCTTTCTTGAGACTCAGTTTTAGTGTCTTCCTCCCACGCAGTCTCTCAAGCAGTTCTTTCTGTCATAACAGAATTTAATAAGAAACATAGCAGGAAAAAAGAGCCGGAGAGTTACTTTCATAACCACGGAGTCTTATCTTCCGTGTGAAGCGAAGCTGTAATTTTCTATCAAGAATGTATTGGTGTTTCCAGACTGTTGATTTCCAACTCGTGCTTCCTTAACATTTTTTTAGTGGTAACTGGGAACACTCTGTGCCGTCAAATACTGAGCAGGAATGTGAAGTATTTGAAGACGCTTTCAGACCCGATTGCAAGCGATTTTCCCAGGAGATCTTCCCTGACTCACGGCAGACACATTCAAATTCACTCGGGACTCACATCAAATAGATTTTCAGGGGGTGAACACTATGTAAAAGAATCAATGATTTTGTCTGATCCAAAGAATAAATGACTTCGTTCTTAAGAGTTACATTTGAAAAATGTCTCACTTATTTTTGACACTTACTAGAATGTTCCCCGAGCTTCTAGCACCAATGACTAAAACAATCCTGCAAGGCTCATGTTCCCACACCCACGTTTTAGAAGGATCATTTTTGTTCTTGGGAACAAGAATTTCATGTGATGTCATAGAATCATATTAGGAAACAAAGAAACAAACTAGCCTCTTCAGCCAGCTTTCTTCCTGGAGATTTTAATTTAAATGTAGAAAGGTGTCAGGAATAGGTGTTTTTACAAAGCTCTCGGGCCTAAGAAATCTTGACATATAGCCAGGATNGGGAAGCCTTGCATTAACGTTAATAAATAGATCATNTAATAAATCATAAATAACTGAATACATTTAAAATGAAACAAAACAACAGATATTTAATGCATTGATATAATCCAGTAACAGTGTATCTAGTGCCTGAGTATTACTTTTACAGCCTACATTTCTGGTGTGTGTAGCTAAATCATCATTNTCTTGCTGTTAAAAAGTAAGGGAGGGTTGGATGTGGTGATGCACGCCTTTAGTCCCAGCACTNGGGAGGCAGAGGCAGGCAGATCTCTGTGAGTTCGAGGCCCACCTGATCTACAGAGGGAGTTCCAGGACAGCTGGAACTACATAGTGAGACCCTGTCTCAAAACAAGAACAAAAAGTAAATTATGGGATGGCGAGACTGCTCTGTAGATAAAGTCACTTCTTTGGCAAGCCTGGTGAGCTGAGTTCAATCCCTGAAGGCTGGAGAAGGCTGAAGGANAAAGTGAAGGTGGGGAGAGCTAAAGAGTTCTGCTCTGGACATTTTAAGCTTAAGCAGCTGAAGAGATATACCCACAAGGATGTCCAGAAAGGATCAGAGACTAGAACCTGGAGTTATAGGAGGACTNATAGAGTTGGCCATCTTCCCTTGCAAGTTATCCCCATCATGAAGATAAAGACACAGGAATGTGATCCCTGAGAAAGTCNTGGAAGAGCCTAAGGTGGGTGAGCAAGATGGATCTGGTTAACTCCTGTCCTCACGGTTGAGGTACAGAGTCAAAGCCAGCAAGGGGCACTGGCTGGATGGGTGCATGTGCAGGGCCTCAACTAAGANGCAATTCCAAGGCAGATAGACCATGAGATGAGTGTTGAGACATGCTGGGCAGTGTGGAGACCGAGAAGAAGCGACTGTATTTGAGGAGAGAGGCTGAAGAAAGACTCTTCTCCTTCAAGAACCTTCCTAAGGCAGTAGGACAATTTCAGGAGAAGCAAGTCACATTTTCTTAGGAGGAGGAAATGTAGCAATGAAGGTAGCATACATGCCAGAGACCATTTTTCCCGTCCAGTACTTCTGATGCAGCCCTTTNCTACTAGGCTTGTGCACTCTACATCTGGAACTTCTGTTTATGTTATGTAGTCAGATGTGTGAAATGACTCCCTGGGGCCTTTCATCTGCCTAGACCCAGCCTGACCTATTTTTGGCTGATTATCAAATACATCCAAAGTTGTGTTTTTCACTTTGAGCCTTTCTCTCTGTGAGGCATTCCTCGATGAGTTGTTTGGCTGTGATACGTTAGCAATGAATGTATAAATGAATGAATAAAAAGAGAATTTTAATTTGGGCTTCAAGGGACTGTCCACCAACATTTTGGAACCTCTGGAGACTAAATTTATGTACAAGGAGCATAAACCTTTCTGCTGCTTTGGAGTAGCTGTCACTGCTGGAGTTGCAGCCTTACTGCAAAACATCGTCNTTATTCTGCAAAAACGTGAACACAATTGCAAACTAANAGAATGTCTTAGTTGCTTTATGCATCCCTGCATGACCTTCACATGACATTTTTACACATTCTTGCATGAACTTATGGGAGGAAAGGTTTGTTATGGCTTACAGTACCAAGGAGAGATCATCCCTTATAGCAAGGAAGGCACGGCGGCAGGAGCGTGATACTGGCTGTATGCATTGCATCAGGAAGCAAAGAGTAGGAAGTCAGGCAGGGCCATGGAGCTCCAAGGCTCACAGCTAGTGATCNACTTTCTTTAGTGAGGCTCCACCTCCTAAAGGCTCTACAGTGTTCCCAAATAGTGTCACCTGCTGAGGAACAANTGTTCAAACACATGAGCCTAATGAGGGACATTTCACANTCAAATCACAGCATNTAATTAATTTATGAGGGTGTATANCCTTCTTATAAGGGATATGGGCAAGATGCATCTGGCAACGTCCTTGCTGTTGACAATGAGATGGAGGATGCTGAGTACAGTCTGGGCAGAGATTAATAACTGGTTACTGCTCTAGNATATAGAAGATATCTCTGGGTATGTTTAGTCCTTTGAGGACCTGATAAGCTCTCGAAAGGAAGATACACTGGAAAATGGTTGCAATCTGCAAATGGCAGAGACAGGAGATGAAAATCGTATTTCTTATATAGTCNATACAAATATTATAATGCTGTTTTTTCTCATTTAAAATAAAAAGGCCTTTCAACTCCCCTTATTACTAATTACAAAGTTTCTATAGATTTGTTGACATTGAATAGTTTCACATCCATCAACGGGTTGCTGTCATCAAAGACAATTGTGATGGGCACCAGAGACACGTGATTGTGAGTGGTAGGAGACAGAGGAAAAGCAAAGGGCAGCAGAAATGGACATGAAAAAAAATACAGTCTCAGTGTTACTAATGCATCAAGAGGTTTTGGGTATTAGGAATACAGGATGAATCTGACCTAATCTCTGATGTNGAGAGAGAAAATTTGCCTAAATCTACAGCTGCATCATCACATATCATACAAGTGCTGGGTGTATAGAAAAGGGAAAGTCATTCACTGGTTCTGTGACTAACAAAATAGTCTAGATCAAATTCAGCACATGATTGGTTGTACCTATTATATANAACTATCTTCTAAATGTGTATGTAAAGGTGAATATGTGAAGCATGTTTTACATGGCTAGGACATATAATTTTAAACCCACAGTATCTTCATTTTTTCTTTTATACATTTACTTATTTTATTTATTTTTCAAAATTTTTTCAAAAACATTTTTAAGGTTTATATATTTTATTTTATGTGTATGAGTGTTTTGCCTACATGTATGTAGGGCATCACATGCATGTCTGGTGCCCACAGAGATCAGAAAGGGACCTTGGGTCTCCTGGAACTGGAGTCATGAGCCATCTTGTGGATGCTGGGAACTGAACCTGGGTCCTCTCAAGGCCAACAAGTACTCTTAACTGCTGAGACATCTCACCAGCCACCTCTCCCGTTTTCTTATTTTATTTGTGTGTCCATACATACATGCCCCAATACATAGGTAGAGATTAGGGACAACTTCTAGGAGTCAATTCTCTCCTTTTACCATGTAGGTCCTTGGGATCTAAGGTTGTCAGGCTTAATGGCAAGTGTCTTTATTTGTTGAGCCATCTTGCTGGCCCAAATTCCATAGTANCTCTGTCTAATTAGACATTCATAATAGGTTTTATAACATACAAAAGTATATTTTATTAACATTCANCATTATGCCCTTTACCATTTTATTGTATATTAATAGTCATCCTTTTAAATTTAATTACTTCCTTGGCTGATTGATTTTATGGGAGAGTTCCAGGAAGATAGCTGGAGAGATGGCTTAACCACTAAGAGCAATGGCTGCTCTACCAGAGCGTCTAGGTTCAGTTCCTGGCACTCATATGGTGACTTACAGTCATCTGTAACTCCAGTTCCAGGGGATCTGATGATCTCTTCTGACCTCTGTTAGCACCAAGAGCGTTCTTGGTCCACAGACGTACATGCAAGCAAGTGATTGATCCAGACATAGAAGTAAGATAATAAAAAGGAGGGGGAAGGAGGGAAGGAAGGGAAGAAAGAGAAAAAACAAAGGAAAGGAAAGAAGGGAGGAAGGAAGAAAGAAGGAAAGAAAGAAAAGAGCTAACGAAAAGAAAAAAAGCTAACATGAGTCCGTTTCCCTGGGTGGAGGCAGTCTGATGACTTGCCTTTCTTTCTTGGTCCAGCATCTCAGAGTCCCTCCCCAAATCACTCTTGGACGACCATCTTTCTAGGAAAAAGGATCATTTAAGGGGAATGTAGTGGTTTGGACATGAATGTCCCCCATAGGCTCAGATATTTGAATGCTTAGTCTGCAGTGGTTGGAGGGAGGTTAGGAGGTACAGCCTTGCTGGAGGAAGTATGTTACCAGAGGGGGCTTTGAGATTATAAAGCCTCACCTACTACCTCATTCTCTCTCTGCTTCCTGCTTGTGTTTGACAAGGTGAGCTCTCAGACTCCTGATCCTGATGTCATGCCTGCCCACCACGATACACTCTTAACCCTCNGGAATAGTAAGCTCAAATGAAGTCTTTTCCATAGGTTTCCTCAATCATGGTGCTTTATCACAGCAACAGAAAAGCTTATGGGGAGGTAAGAGGAAGCCAGAGGCGCTGATTCGATTCACTTAGCCTTATCCTTGGGTGAGGTCAGTCATCTGTAAGAAACTATAAGCTTAAAGGTCTTGGATGCTTAATATCTATTTTAAAAATCTTATTCAGCAACTTAGATTGGTGAAATATTGGAAAGCTACTTAAACCTTCTAAATTTCTTCCCTCATTCTACGAGATTACATAGTACATTTTCTATCCAGTTGTTTTGAACAGTAAACAAAATAAGTGAAGGAAAATGCCTGCCATACATAGAGTGTTCCTAAACGTATTTGTTTTGTTCTTAATTTTCAATGCATAGTGTCTTGACTTTTATTGTCACTAACAGTGAGAAAATACTCTTGATGGAGCTGGAGAGATGGCTCAGTTGTTAAGAACAGTTGTTCTTACAGAAGCCCTGGGTTCAGTTTCCAGCACCCACATGGTGGCTAACACCTGTAANTCTAGTTCTAGGGGATCTGGCACCCTTTTCTGACCTCTGAAAACACCAGGCACACATGTGGTGTACATATAACATGAAGGCAAAATACTCACACACATAAAAATAAATAAATCTAAAACAATTAGTTGAAAAAAGAAAAAATACACCTGATGTTAGAAAACTGGTGTGACACTTCTTTCTTTTGCACAGCTTTAAGAAGGGAGGAAGACATGGTCTTACATCAAGAATAATTTCTTTTCTTTTCCCTCCCTCAAGACTGCTAACAGTGTTTGCTACCCTCACGGGTTGCCTTAACGATGAGGCAAGAATGAAATTCAGTTTTCAGAACCATGTCTGCTCAAATGCTGGCTGCTTTTATATTTTTCTGGCATCCTTCTCTGGTGCTATGTGGATATTCAGTTGTTTAAGTTCCTGCATCTTTTATATCNCTATTAAAGAAATATTTATTTTATTATTTGTGTTTGTATATATATATGTGTGTGCGTGTGTGCGTGCGTGTGTGTGTGTGTGTGTGTGTGTGTGTGTGTGTGTGTGGTGAGCATGTGTGTGTTTTCCCATGGAAACCAGTGCAACAAAATCCCTAGAGTTGTAGTTGCACATGGGCTATGAACTGCTTGGAGTAGGTGCTGGGAACCAAACTCCGGTCTCACAGAAGAGCAGCAGGCATCCTTAACGGTGAGCCATCTCTCCACCTCTACTTTAAAATTTCTAATTTATCTTTTTTTTCTTTTTGAGGAAGTTCCAAGTAACTATAGGAAAGTGTCTGGTGGTACACACATGGGTGCATGTATCCCTAGCACCAAGATTTTTCCTTTACAGGTAGCAAGTGATGAAAAGCCATTTTATCTGTTTCACAAAAAGGATGGAATATCCTTAAAATATGCATTACACTGTGAGATAGTATGAGTAGAATTGAACTCTGATGAAACTTGCAAGGCATGTCTGAATTCCAGGGAACTGAGCCTTCTTTTCTTTGAACATAAAATACATGCTTTAAGTTAAAAATGTAAGCCACATGGAGTAAGATAAACCTGGGAACAGAAAGAAGTCTGATAATGAGGAGAAAACNATGCTCAAGAGCTTGACAGNACACTCGTTGCAAGTATGGATGGGTTAAAAACTGAGCCAACATCTGGCAAGGTAGTCATATGCTCTGTTAAGTCCCAGCGCACAAAAACATGGGAAAGCAATTAAATGTAGTGAGCATGAGGAAGTGCATGCAAATATGTAATTGACTAATGAGAATGTTTGAAACCACAGCGGCCACAAGAAAAGAATAGCTTGTCACATTTCAGTTGTGAAAGTGATTTTTTTTTGAAAAATATGTAACAAGCAAATATTTCTTCTCTCCCACCTGTCTTTGCATCAAGCATTTCCTGAATGTTGGAATTTATATAGTGTGATAACTCTGGGTACTGCTTATGATATTTCCTACTGTGCATCTATGTCTGTACCCAAATAGGGGGTGTTATTGAACAATTGTGTGTGTATGTGTGTGCGTGTGTGTGTGTATACGTGCACACCCAATCATGATGTGATGTGTGGAGATTCAATGTCAATGGGGGTGGCTCATCCTGCTAGATGTGAACTTTGAGTATCATTTCTCAAGAGTTCCTGCTTTGAGAAGGTGTCCCTCACTGGCCTGAGGGTCACTAACTGATTCATCTAGGTTTGGGGGAGGGAGCTCCAGGCTCTTCTATCTCGGCCTCCTCAGCACAGGGATAAGAAGCCTACCACCACATCTGGCTTTTTAAACATGAGTCTGGAAACTCAAACTTGGGTTTTATCCTTGCATAGCAACTTCCCAAACTGAACCATTTCCCAATCCTTCCCACTGTTTTTTCCCCTTTTCTTTCTTTCCTTCTTCCTTTAAAACAGAACTTGTCCCTTTTTTTTTCTAACAAACGCAAAACATTTCTCAATGTGTGTGGAAGGGAATATGGTAGACNGATTTCACTCAGATTCTGTCAAATCTGGGTCCCCTAGCCATCAAAGCTGCATGATTTCCTCTAAGATTCTAAAGGGGCTATCCCCATGGGCCTGCAGGCTTTGGTTTGTATTAGAGGAGACACTATCTTCTCAAGCAAAACATGGAAGAGGAAGTGTCCAGAGTTGTAAATAAGGCTTCTAGAGAAGCCTTGTTTGGGGACCATGATGGAGAAAACCTACCTTGTCCGAGCCAGGATCCATCTCCGCTACCTTTACCCAAATCTGACACAGCTATTCCTGGATCAGTTTTCTGAGGTTTGTTTTAGTTCGTTGGCTTTAATCTCCAGGAAGAGAAGTTTCCTTAAGTGTTCTACCTTGTTCACAAATAAATACCTCTTGGATAAAAGTACACCTACACAGTAGGACACCGTTAAGAAGAACGAACCAGAACCTTCAGAATGTTCTCCATGGATACACTGTAAAGTGGGAAGAGTGANGGCTCCAAACAGACCTCACATGGAGTTTCCATTTGTGAGAAGAGAGTGGAATACATACCAACCTAAACGTGTACNGAATTCGCATGCCTCCACCAAAGGAAGAGGCTCCACGCCGAGCAGCTCCACGTTTTTCTAGCACAATTTCACCATAGAGATTCACTATGTGTCAAAACATTTTTTACTGTGGACTTAGGGGGAAAAAACCTCCTGGGCTTGGCACCTGTTTCTAGCACCATTCTTCTGGCTAATGCACATTTGTGATAATCGGCCAACACTACTTCTCTCCTCTTTAAAAAAGAAAGGCATCATGTTACATTAATTGTGCATTAATGTACATTATATCTTTATCCTGCTGGAGGACTGTCCTTTACTCTGTCATTATAAAAGCATTTGGTTATAGTCAGGAGTAGAAGATGTTACAGGGTATTTGTTGTCGCTTCTGAAGTGTGGAAGGAATGAAAAGAAAGCTAGGGACGAAAGTGGTCGTGAAGGAACTGCAGTTTCTCTACAATCTCTGCTTAAAGTCTACATGGATGGAGAAAGTAGCAGGTCTGTTCACCCAGGGACCGCTTGCCACTTTGCTCCCGCAGTGACACTCTGGTAGAGAAATGCCCCTTTCTCTTCTGCTGAAGGGCATCTTGGGTGAAAGACCAGCTCTGAAAAAGGCCTGGCCAAAGTCATTCCGGGACCTTGGTCATGGAACCGGGTGGACCAAAGTACTCTAGCAGTCGCAGAAGGACCAGTGCTCATCACTCTGCGGCTGCCAGGGAGCCCTGGTCACCGCCAGCTCCCTGGATCTCACGCGGTAGGTTTTTGGGACAGAGNCAGGCAGGAGTCCCCAACCGAAATGTCTTCTAGAGTTAGGCAGGTAACTTCAGATTTGAAGTTGCCGGATGGAGGAGAAAATAGTAGGGACGTCGGCAACCTGGATAAGTGCCTATCTAATTAAGGCGTTCAGACCTGAGTTTAAAACTATGGCTCAGCTGGCCAACGCACCATAAAACAAAACTCCCAAGTTCTGACCAACTCACTGCAAGTTNGTGCCCCAAATATNTTCATATGCTCCAACGTGCAGCAGATTCTTGGTCCCTTGGGATGCTCAACTGCAGCTGCTAACTGAGCTCTGTCTTTGGAGGCGCCTAATGAGGGCGCAGTGGGCCTTGTGCTTCTGGGGACAGCAAGTGTCTCAGAGCCCGTTACTGGCTACATTCTACTTTCACGAGAAACCGAGCTGCGTCCAGATTTTCTCCCCGTGCGACTTGCNGCCAGGCACAGTTCAGGGCTAGTGGGGGGAGTGGGCGTGGGAAACCGGGAAATCCAAACCTGGTATCCAGTGAGGGGCGTGGCCGGACGCGGGGAGTCTCCGCCCCTCCCAGAATTGACCCCGCCCCCATGCTCTAGCGTTTAGCCAGCGCTCGCACTCTGCACTGAGTCCTCAGGACCCCAGGAGAGTAGTAGTAGGCTGTGTTTCCTTAGATCGCGAGGGACGCTACCTGGCACCACAGAAAGCTCAGATTGCGTCCCGCGGCCGGGATAACCTGGCTTGCTGCTGTCCGCAGATACCGCTGCAGTTGCGGCCGGAGCCAGGGCGCCCTTGCCCCGCGCTCTCCCCGGTCCTGCGCGGCGGGTCGCGTATCGCCTCTGCGACTTCTTTGCGAGCCAGGGACCAAGGAAGAGTCTGTGCCTGAGAACTGGGCTCTGTGCCCAGCGCGAAGTGCAGGATGGAGAGCAAGGCGCTGCTAGCTGTCGCTCTGTGGCTCTGCGTGGAGACCCGGGCGGCCTCTGTGGGTAAGGAAGGAGCCCACTCTCAGAAAGTAAGGCGACGAAGTAGAGTGCGGGCGGAGAGCGGGGATGCTAGAGAAGAAGACCTAACTCGGAGAGAACTAGGGACCTGCCCTTTGCTGTTCTTTCATTATCAACGGGAAAACGGGATCAAAGACTAGCCCTAAACGACTGAGCCAGTCGGTGGTCTCCAGAGCTCTAGCCCAGAACTCTAATCTCGCCCAGGCTTAGGTTGGAGCTTGTCGTGCGGAGCCAACACAGCCTCGGGCGCTGGAGAGGCAGGAGTGGGAAGGCGCTCGGAGCAGGGGCAGGAGATGCCCCCGCAGGCAAGAACAGGCAGTGAAACGCCTGGAAGCTAGCGCAAGCCGGGCGCCCTGCGTGGCATCTTGCACTTCGTGCTGCCTCCNTGGAGCAGGGAACCCGCCCCCTGCTCCGCTCCCTTTTAGCTCCCGCACTTGAGCACACGGACTATGTGAAGTGAGGTTCCTTCATAGCGCGACACTTTCCTCCCGCAACTTTCTTTGGTGCAGAATGCTGCTTTCCTTGCAGGAAGAATAGGTGGTCCCCTCTTCTTTGACAGCTTCTCCGGGTGTCTTAAAGTAACTATCCACTGAATACTCCGAAGAGTTTGGTCCTCGGGTGAACTCATAGTCAGAAACTGAGTTTCAGAAATCTCTTGGGTTTGGCACCTAGTTATAGGGCCACTTTTCATGTCACTTAAAAATGCCCTCCGCTTCAAGGTTAGTAGCACACACGCTCTTGGGCTCTTGATGCAACAAGTTACCTTCCTTTTCCTTTCCCTTCCCTTTCCTTCCTTTTCCTTTCCCTTCCCTTTCCTTCCTTTCCTTTCTTTTCCCTTCCCTTCCTTCCCTTCCCTTCTTCCCTTCCTTTCCTTCCCTTCCCTCCCCTCCACTCCCACTCTTCCTCCTCTATTTCTCTCTCACTTCCTTTTTGTAGCCACTGTTTGCAGATTTCCCAGTCTCCACCCATTGGAGAATGGAGGGTCAGAAAAAGCAGTCAATTCTGTAAAAACATTCCTTGCATCAGAAGAGAATTGCATGCCTTAAAAACACTGGCACTGACATACAGTACCAAGATCATCTGTCCACAGTTATTGAATTTTCTTCATAATGACTTGGTTCATCAGGCCAGCTCTGTCATGGGTGCTCATTTGTCCCTGACAAACCCCCACTCTTCCCCCTTTCTGGGAAGAGAAAGACAGTCTGGAGCATGTGCTTGCCCTGTGTCCCACAAAGAAGTGAGTTGCTTTGAAGCCTGGGGTGTTCCTAGTACAGCAGTTTNACAGTAGCCTGCTTCCCCGAATAAAATGGAGGTTGCCCTTTTGGAGTGTGTGACTTGCTTAATTGGATTGGACTATAATTGGTGCCATCGAAGTCTAGAAACAGAGCTGCTGTTGTTTTTCCTTCTCGTCTTCGAGCGGGAAGGNTAACAGTGCACAAATTAATTAATGTTGGTTCTGGGATTTGAACATAAAAGGGCTTTTATTGTGTAGTAGCATATGTACCTCTTGCAGTCAGAATGAGCTGTCTAAAGGAGAGGACCCAAACTTGCCAATGAAAATGAATGAGGTTTAATGGGGGGGGGTGTTAGTCATTGATGTAACTCTCCAGTTATTATTGATAACCTTGTTGACTAGATTTGATTGTGGATAGATCCCTAGGATAGCACGGTGTTGTATTTGGCTTCTTATGAATGGGATGTACATAGCTAGTGTGCCTGCAGTCTAAGATAACCTCTGGCTGTATTTTATTAGTGAGACCGTCAAGAGGCTCTCGGTGACTGTGGCATGCAGATCAGTGGTAGAGTGCTGAGGGTGTACTTCCCAGCACTGAAGAATAAAAGTCACTTACTGCTGAGGTGGAGTGGACACAGCTTAGTGAATGGCTAGTTATTTACTATACATTTTCCCTCACACATCTGCCCAACTGATGGCTTCTTTTTCATTTGCCTCATCATATGAGTCGTATCCAGTTATTGTTCTCAAACTAACATTTCTCAGTCATGTTTAAAATCTATTTATCGAACAAATTGTTTTTATTTTCCGCTTTTCAAACAAAGTAGCGTTCCATCATTGGAAGACTTGTTTACGGACATTTTAATTGCTCGACTATGTTAAGGGCAATGACTTCTTTCATACTGAAAAGTGTTATACGGATTGATTGAACATGACTATCCATTTCTGTAGCTGTCTCGGGGTGCCCCACAGAGCACCCGTGATATAGTCACTTTAAATACCACTTTAAATGCATATTTGCAGATCTAGGAATAGCCAAACACTGCATAAAGTTCAGAACCACTGCCCAAACACAAGTCATTACCAATGTCAACTAGCTGCTGAGATCTATTAATGTCATTTAATTTCCAGTGTTTCCAAATATCTCATCAATCAATAAATCTATAGTTACATCAGCAACATATGTGCATCTGATTAGCTTGGGTGTATTTGGGGTGGTATGGCTGTAGATTGTTTTGCACATCTGTGTAGGTGTGTGAGAACCTGTGCTGTCGGTTAACCACCTGCCTCCAGTTGTTCACATAGGGGCCTCAGTGTCACGGCACTGGGTATTTGCCCTGGCTGTTTGCTCATACTCTCTTTATCAACACGGCCTCGTATTTGTTCATGTTCACTTATTTGCCCAACAATGTCATTGCCAGCTGAAGCCTTAAGAGTCATCTGCTGTTAGTGAGTGTGAACTGGAAAGCCTGGATGGCTGCCTGGTATTAATCAGTTATTTTTTCTTGTGAGACAGTCTCACTGTGTGGCCCAGGCTAGCCTCAAGCTTCCAGTCCTCTTGTCTNGTCCCTCTGAATGCTGGCCTTCCAGGTGTGCACCACCATGCTAAGCAGGTCAGTTACTTTCCAAGCTGAGAGCTGGGAGATTTTGATGTCCTTTAGCATGGTAGGCAGCTTCTGTTTTTCTCATGCTTTTAAAGCACCTGGTGACACTTCACATTTGGGTGACCCAAAACTAGGTATCTTGCTGTGAAATGATCTGTAGAGACGTGACTCTCTCATGACGTTTTTCTACATTTTAATCCTTCAGGTAACACGTATCTTGTGTCTGGAGCTTTGTGTGGAGATAAACTCAGAGTTTTGATTAATGAGTTGAGACACCCCTGCCCCCAGTTGTAGCTCATTAGAGTTACACTATTTTTAGTTTTGCTTGGGGAAAAGGTATATTAATAGGCATGTATGCATGAACTTGAGAAATGCTTCTCTTTCTCCATTCCTTTGCCTCCATTTAAATGTGCTGTCTTCAGGTGCCACTACCTCAGCGTTTGCAGCTCAGTTACCAAAGGAAATCTGCTACACAGCATGATAAAAGACAATGGGACAAGGTCACAGTGGCTCCTGTCCTTTTCAGGGGTATGGAGATGAGCTGTATAGAGATCTCTCCGGGGAGTTTTCATTAATCAGCAATCTAGCCAGATGTGTGCATCCTATGCTTTACAAGAAATGTCAGCGGGTCCTTTCCCAAGGGCCTGAGATCATCAGATGGTCGTTCACCGGGTTGCAGTGTCCCATATCCTTTTGTAAGACCTTGAAGTTGGCAATGCAGGAAAACAGGAACTCCACCCTAGTGCCGTGAATTGCAGGACTGTTGTGTTGGTTAGTGACCATCTGCCCATTCTTCCTGTTATGACAGAGCTTGTGAACTTTTTACTGGGAATGGGGCAAAGTGAATTCCACTTTTATACAATGAATTGCTGAAGAGGCCTTTTAAAACTTGGAGTGTGCATTGTTTATGGAAGGTGTTTCCTATGGGGTCCAACTTTTATCTAATTTGTTTCTAGGTTTGCCGGGTGATTCCCTCCATCCACCCAAGCTCAGCACACAGAAAGACGTACTTACAATTTTGGCAAATACAAC
>LZPO01066408.1:169862-182641 GCA_001675575.1 Neotoma lepida | reverse complement strand
ATGCACACATGTGCATGTGTGCCAAGAACTGACATGTGATAGACATTCATGACTATTGATGAATCAGTAAAGTTAAGGACATATCCTTATGAAATAGAGTTGAAGTTTGAGCCCTGTTCATGTCAGTCAGAATGGCTTTTGGACATCTTTTTAGCCCTTTATAAGAACTGTATTCTACAAATGAAATTTCGTCTGTAGTAGCAATTTAATACCTAGCCAGTAATACTCCTGACCATATATCCTGTTCAAAACATGAGCTTCATACTCTGGTTTGATGTTCAGAGCCTCTTTCCCACTTGTCAGCAAGAAGCCATGCTGTTGATGCTGGATAAGCAGGCAGACAGAGCTCTTTGACAAGCAGGGGCCTTTGAATTTTGCTTTTCAACCAAGAGGCAAGAAAGGAAACCTAGAGGAGGTGTAGGTGGATGTGGTGATCATTCATGAAGGACCCAGAGGTCTCTGCAGACCAGGGTGGTTTTGGTGATGATGGTGATAGATCCAGGCAATGGTACCATCTAAGAAGAGTGTTTGGCACCACAAAAAGCCCTGGCAGCTTGTGGCCATTGCTTCATTTTTGAAGAATGCCAAGTGGTCCACAGAATAACTCAGGTCTGTTTTAGATTGGTGCATGTGGCCTAGGCCTCTTATCTAAGGTCTGCAAAAGTCACCAATACCCAGCCTTTGGGTGGAGGGGGAACAAAAGCAGAAAGCCGTAGCAGGAACTGTTTATCTTCAATAAGTCATGGTGTTTCCAGAGACTTTCCTCTACCCAGTCTCAGACCCAAAGATCACTTAAGATCTGCAAAGGTTTCCCCCTCCCTTTGGAAACTGCAGAAACATTTCTTGTGTTCTGAGCCAGCCCTGGAATGAACAGGCACAGTCAATACTGTGACATCCTAGGAGTTCCAAGCTCTTTGAATGAAGGCTCAGTGGGTCACATTGTTTTATTCATATTGACTATCTTCCGTTTGCCTTGTGGAGAAATGAAGCAATAAAAGTATTTTCTATTTAACGTGACCTTTACAGTACCACGAATCTCTTCTCTCTGTGACGTCTCTTCTTACACACACCCCCCCCCGCCCATACCTACATGGTAACTCTGGCTTCCTTGCTGGTGCCCGGACACTCCAGATGTGCACTGGTCCCTGTCCTTCACATTTTCTGTTCCTGCTTGAAATGCTGTTTCTCCTGATGTGTATAGGGCCGTCTTGGCCAGGCTCCTCCCTTCTCTTTGCCTCTTTCATATTTTCCTCACCACACTAAATCACCACCTTTTATACAATGACTTGGACTTTTCTCATTGTCTGTCTCCCCGATTAAAGTGAGGTTCCATAAAGGCGCTGATGTATATCTTCTTGGTGTACACTCTAGCACTGAGCATTATATCCTCGATCCCTTAAAGTGTTGAGTTTTGTCCCTAGTAATGCTCAGCAGTCATATATGCTTAAAAGATATTTCCTGAAAGAATGAATGTGTGAACTAACAGAAAACACATGACCCTGTGAGCNAGTTCTGAAATAGAGTGTGTGATCTTCGGTGGCCTGTCCGTGCAGGCTGTCTTGAGTCTATCCAACTTTAAAGTGTCTGTTGAGCATTTTACATGCATGTTGAACCAAACCTTCTGTTCTCTTAGTCATGGCCTCATGCCATGGAGTGTCACATTAATACCTTCCTGGAATATTTTTTTTCAGGGGACAGAGGGACCTGGATTGGCTTTGGCCCAACAATCAACGTGGTTCTGAAGAAAGGGTGTTGGTGAGTGAGTGCAGTGACAGTGTCTTCTGCAAGACACTCACAGTTCCCAAAGTGGTCGCAAATGATACTGGAGCCTACAAGTGCTTCTACCGGGACACCGAGGTGGCCTCTGTCNTTTATGTCTATGTTCAAGGTAAGCAGTGGGCCAGAATGTACCTCCCACGCCCACTTACTAAAACACAGCAGGCACAAGAAAAGTCGAATGCCACAGAAGGCTTGTTGGAAAGGCTGTTTGTCAAAAGGAATATAAAACCTTCTCCCCCCCAGGCTTCCTTTGAGAAAGGCCTGACAGTCTGGTCTTTGGTCTGAGTTGCACTTCTCTTCTCCAGTTACGTCAGTCCTGGTCCCTTTTCTGTGGTGCTCTGAGATTCTCTGTGACCTGCCGTGGGCTGTGGGGACTCTTAAAATGCCTTCTGCTGTTTGAGACCCTGGGATCTTAGAAATGAGGGAGATTGGAGGTGAATTATGGAGAGGTTTCAGTGGTGAGATAGGCTATCTACAGAAGGAGGGGTTTTTGCAGGAATGCATAGCCAAGGACTCTGGAGGTTGTCTTTCCCCCCTCCCCCATAAGATCTTGCCTTTCCAGACTCACACTTTATAAAAAAAAAATTCACATACCCTTGTGCAAAGCACAACCCCACCTCTAAAGAACCCCTTGAGGGATGACCGCATTTCTTGTCTTTGCTTGTGTGTGAGAGGGCTTGAAGTTTGGAATTAACTCCAGGAAGATACAGCCTAGAGACATATGAAAAGTCACTTCACTTCGTAGTTAGAGTGTGTATTTTATTTTGAGAGGATGGGTAGCTATGTGGGCTTCCTTTGTATACTTCACCTTTAAGGGCTAATCTAATGATTTAGGATTGATTTACAAAGGACCTTTCATCTTATGTCGAAGGATTAACTCAGCTTTTGTCTCACATTGAAGGGTTAGTTTAGCTCTGTAAGCAAGGTGTGTAACTTAGCATCTTTATAAGAAAAGCTACAATGCANCAGGTATTCAATATTTAAAACATGAATTATGATCTTTTATATTTTGAAAATTGCACACCACCTTTTCTTGTGAAAAAATCTGTCTTCACTTATGCCTGTAGTATCATGCACTTCTCAGGAGTATAAAGGGTGCATTATATATAAAGATTTATTTGTTTTTTATTTTTTGTGAGTGAGAATTTTGCACGTATGTATGTGTACTGTGTGCATGCCTGCTATCTGTGGAGGTCAGAAGAGGGCATGGGACCCCCTTGGAACTGGAGTTACAGACGGCTGTGAGCCACCATGGGTGCTGGGAACTGAATGCAAATTCTTTGCAGGGGCAGTCAGTGCTCCTAACTGCTGGGCCATCTCTCCAAGTCTAGGTTGCATTATATTTGACATGGGCATACTGTGCTGTGTTTCTTTCAGAGAAGGATGGATCTTTAAAGGTATTTTATTTATTCATCTATACGCAACCTTACATGTCAGAGGATTTGAGACAATTGAAAATGACTTCAAAATTTTTTCTAGAAGCCACTATTTCCAGACAGGAAGGCTCTTCACCAGGGCAGCACCCTTGCAGATCTGCCCTTCCATTTCAGTAGGGACAGTCTATGGAAGACCACATACAAATGACCCATGGTACTCTGGGGCTGCTCAGTGGTTGGGTATTCTTTCTGCCCAGGGTAAGCAAAGTCTAAGACGGAGTTCTGGGCTCTCCTCCTCACTCTGCAGAGCTGAGGGAGACAAGGCTCGGACCTTGGGGATGTCTAGCTGCTTTTGATCTGGCTGTCTTAGGAGATGTGGCTCTCTCAAAGGACTGCAAGGATTTCCTGCTCTCAGCCNGTCTGGAAATGCTAAGAGATGAGCCTCTCCCACAATATCTTGTTACTTCCTTCTCCCCGAGTCAGGAAACCTGGAGACATGTGAAAAGTCATTTCATGAGTTACAGTAAATATTTTATTTTGAGAGGATGTGTGGTTGTTTAGTGTCCCTTTGTTTATTTCCCCTTTAGGGCTACTAAAATAGAACTGATTTGCCAAATAACTTTAGTCTTAAGTCAGGAGGCTAATTTAGCTTCTCCAGGCTTGCTCTGAGTGAAGTAAGTCATGTAATATCCCATTAACACACGCATGGAATTTAGACAGTAGCAACAAGCGGTGGTCTCTAGTGCTGTTTGCCCACATTCTCAATGCCTGTGGATGCACCATGAAATTCTGCTCCTGCTTCAGCTTAGCATTCTAAGTTGAGCTATCCAAGAGTCACGAAGTTTAACAGGAAAGAAAGCATTGAATGTATTATTCCCTATGGACAGGTCCTTAATGTCCCCCTCTGGTCCCCACCTCACTTCCTCTGTCCTCTGACCCATCTAGTGGTGGATGGAGCCAGGAAGCTGGCCTTGGCCTCATAAGATAATGGCTATGGCATGTGGGGGGCAAAGCTAGCTGCGTTTCTCTGCATTCCAGCTGGGGAGGAAATCAGATTTTTTGCTGTTGGAAGGAATTAGCTACTCTTCTTCCCTTCGGTTTCCTTAACTCTTTCTTCACCTCTGAAAAGGCTTAATCAGATTGTGGGGCGGTAGGAGCTGAGATGCTATCTCAGAGACTTCAAGTAGTGACTCCAGACCATGTCCCCTGTCTCTGGGGAATGGAGTAAATTCTCAGCCATATATTAATATTGTGTGAATACTGTCTGAAGGATATCAAAATCACTCTGGCCTTCCAAACATTCATTGGCAGAGATATTAATAAACTTTAAATCTTGAACTAAATGTAGTGGTTATTAAATATTATTGCATAAAAACTTTTATCTTCAGTGTTCATAGTCTTAAGGTGTTATAGAAATCAATCTTTTGAATCACCCAACATCTAATTGTTGGTTTCTCTTAAAGATTCTGATTTCATTTCAGGTCAGTTATATTATTTGCCTACTGAAAGAAATGAATTTTTAGCATCATAAAACCCATAGTTTAAGTATATGGATTTAAATTGAAATGTTCATTTTTATAAAAAATTATAATAATCTTTTAAAGCATGGAATTTCTAAAATAGATTTTACTTGTTAATGTTCCATGTGGAAGAAGTTAAGCTCATTTTTGGAGTTTTCATTCAGATCCCACCAACTCCACTCCCCGCTCTGTGTGTGTGTGTGTGTGTGTGTGTGTGTGTGTGTGTGTGCGTTTCTCTCCTATTCTTGGACCATATCTTTGGAGCTAGATATTTACATGCAGACTAACCTGTGGGCATCTTTGTTCATGCAAGTTGTCAATGACAATCATTTACTCATCCAGTTAGGGTTCATGGACCCAAGAATACCAACTCTCCTGCTAATGACTCACTGGGAGAATTCACTTTTCTTCCAGATTACAGGTCACCCTTCATCACCTCTGTCAGTGATCAGCATGGCGTCGTGCACATCACCGAGAACAAAAACAGAACTGTGGTGATTCCGTGCCGAGGGTTGATTTCAAATCTCAACGTGTCTCTCTGTGCAGTGAGTTGCCTTTTCTTCAGTCACCTCCTAAGTTTCCATGGTTGCAAGCCTCTTTGCAGATACACTTCCTGCTTCCAATAGCATGTCAATAATCAACTGCAAAGATCCTGTAGGGAGGGTCAGCAGCACAATAAATGAAACCAACTTATGTTCTTGAAAGTANGATGCATCCTTCAGGGGTCATCAAGTTCGGACAGCACTGGGTAAATATCCGTTGTTTCTTTGTTGCTATGCAGAGATATCCAGAAAAGAGATTTGTTCCGGATGGACACAGAATCTCCTGGGACAGTGAGAAAGGCTTTAGTATCCCTGGTTACATGATCAGTTATGCCGGCATGGTCTTCTGCGAGGCAAGGATCAATGATGAAACCTATCAGTCTATCATGTACATAATTGTGGTTGTAGGTAAGTGGGTATTTCCTTAGATGAATCATCTAATAAAGAGTGGCTTACTACATGAAGAGGCTGGAGAGGAAGGTGTAGGGTGAAAAGCAAGGGATGTGGAAAAAGATATTAGCTCAGGATATGGTGCTGGTCAACTCCTTACAAATGTTCTTCTCTACCAGACAAACATTGCAAATGGGACAGGGGGATAGTGTTTCTCCTTTATTGCCAAGACCAAGAATGAAAAAGTGCCACCATAGAAGCTCATTTTATGAAAAGTGCAATATTCAGAGCATTGCTTGGCACCAGTCCTTTTGATTGTTTTTGTTTTATGGAAAGTTCAGCAATTTACTCAAGTGGGCCCCGTTGGCCCAGACTTAATGATTCATCAGGTTACAACATTTTCGAAAATGCTGAAGATAGTGATTTATAAATCACTATAAACCTTTTTCCTAAGAGCCATCAAGAAGCAGTGAGCCCCCCAAAGAGAAGTGATGTCACATGCTTTACACCACTTTAAAAGATGTATGCCAAGTCCTAGACTCTTTTCCGTCCTACTTTCTGCTTTTATCATTTACTTGCTCCAGGATTTAGGATTTATGATGTGGTTCTGAGCCCCCCTCACAGAATCGAGCTATCTGCGGGCGAGAAGCTTGTCATAAACTGTACAGCAAGGACTGAGCTCAACGTGGGGATTGATTTCACCTGGCAGTTCCCTTCTTTGAAGGTAACACAAACAGCTCAAAGCCAGACCTCTGACTACTTTGATTATAAACCCCAATGAAGTTGGCTTAAGAGATATAGGGTCCCCTCTGATCAGATAAATTATAAAGGCTTGAAAACACATGCACACACACACACACACACACACACACACACACACACACACACGTGCTCTCTCTCTCTCTCTTTCTATCACACACACATACAAATACACACACATACACACACTCTCTCTATCACACACACACAAATACACACACAAATACACATACACACACCAATGCACCCACACTTTAATATAGGAGTATGGCAGAATATATAGCAACCATGAAAATATACCTTGCTAGGAATCCCAGCCCACCCTGCTGCAGTTGGGCTGTGCATATTGGTCTCCACTAGGTCGTTAATCTTTTGATATTACATGATTTCTCTGTTCTCTAAATCCCTTGATCTATTTTTCCCTTTAAGAGGTGACCTGAGTTACAGTTCTCTTTAAACAGTTTATTTGTTTCTACACTCCACACACANCTCATTTTCATTAGGTAAAAAAAGGCTTCAAAATCCTACCTCAGTTCCACATATTTCAGCTTCCATTCATTTCTCCTGAATCCCAATGCATGTGTTGTTGGTGTGGTGTTTAAAACCTCAATTATTAGTAGTAGTGTTCACCAAGGGACAGGCCTTGATTCAGTCGGTCTCGAGGAGCTGTTGGACATTGTTCTGCTGGGCTGTGAACATTTACTAAACTCTTTCTGTTTTTCAGCATCAGCATAAGAAGATTGTCAACTCAAAACCCATTCCTGGGACCATGTCGAAGAAATTTTTGAGCACCTTGACCATAGACAGTGTGACCCGGAGTGACCACGGGGTATATATCTGTGCAGCGTCCAGTGGGCTGATGACCAAGAGAAACAGCACGTTTGTCCAAGTTCATAGTAAGTGACCATTTTCTTGCTCATATACTGTACCTGGGAGAGTGAAATGACTTATATCAATTTAGGTTACCTTGTTCATTCACAAGATACTTTCAAGTTCTTGTTAATGAAGACACAAGACCTAGAGGTCAAGAGCATAGCTTTGGAGTCAGGGACTTGGGTTCAAAACCTCAACTTTAAAATGACACATGGTAAGTGCTCACTAGGCATTATTTGTTATATCTGTTTCTGAGATTATAATTATTATTGTAAATAGAGTGTTAGTATACATGATGCTATATTGTTAAAGATTTCAGTTTACTGTAAAGAAGGCTAAGGGGCTACTTGAATAAGCATGCACTTCTCAAATTGGGGGAAGTCAGGTTCAGTTGCTTTTTCTGTGGCTTTAGGTAAATTATCCAAATTTTTGGTTCTGCCCTCTCATTTACATAGCTGTCTCAGTTTAGATTATATATGGATACTAGAGCTCTAGATTATACTTTTACAGGTTACTTTGAAGATTACATGTAATAGTTTATTTTGTGATGTCAGGTTCTTGCACATGCTAGACATGTGATCTATCAATACGCTACTTTAAGGAAGTGAAGGCAGAAGAGGTGAGAACAGTTAGTTAGGAGATTGATTATTCGAATCCAGATGAGAGATGGTGGAGGACTTGGACTAGGGTATCTGTGGAGGAAGTAGAAGTGATGAGATCCTGGATCTGTTCTGAAGGCATAGTCAGCAAGACTTGCTGATTGATTCATTGACTGTAATAATGGCCTAAGCTTTAACACAAGCGACAAAACAGTGGTATTACTCAGAGAAGGGGGCCGTGTGGGATGGGATTTGGAGAACAGTGTTGAGTGTGTTCCTTTGGAGATGCCCCTTAAACATCCAGGTGGAGATGTTTGATATATAAACCTGGAACCCAGAGAAGTCAGGACAGGGGTTGAAAGTTTGGATATGCAACAGATGCTTTAAATCCAAGACTAGATAGAAGAGGGGCAGGTAAAGAGAAGGTCTGTGGAGTGAGTGTTNGGGCAATCAACACACAGAGTGTGGGAAGAGGGTGTCATGGGAGCAGAGGACAAGGTGTGCCCACTAGTCACTGAGGGCTTTAGAGGAGGCTGTGTGAAAGAATGGATGCCCAAGGCTCATGAGAGAACACTAGTGAGGAAAGAATCCTGACAAAGGCTAGAGGGAAGCTGCAATGTGGCTGCTATAGACAGTGTGGGGACTCTCAGAATGGCAGCATGTATGTGTACCCCAACTTCTAACTTTTCACTTGATCAAAAATCCAAACCAAAAGGACATTTACAGTAACTTGGCATTTATGAGAACCATTGCTTTTATTTTCTTCTAGCAAAACCTTTTATTGCTTTTGATAGCGGTATGGAATCTTTGGTGGAAGCCACAGTGGGCAGCCAAGTCCGAATCCCTGTCAAGCACCTCAGTTACCCAGCTCCTGATATCAAATGGTAACTACTGGAAATAAAAGCAAAGTATTGATCTGCATGAAATAAAATATTTCTCCTGTACTAATTCCTGGGATTACCTTCTGTAGGTACAGAAATGGGAGACCCATTGAGTCCAATTACACAATGATAGTGGGTGATGAACTCACAATCATGGAAGTGAGTGAACGAGATGCAGGAAACTACACGATCGTCCTCACCAATCCCATTTCAATGGAGAAACAGAGCCACGTGGTTTCTCTGGTTGTGAACGGTGAGTCCATTCAGTGCCTCCTCTGCCCAAAATTTACTAGGGAGGGANAGAATGAATCTTCCTACATCTCCTATCATTCCTTTGTCTCCTGTTCCATCATCCACATCATCAACTGGGCCAATGCATAAAAAATGAAAAATGACCCAGGGAGGTGGATTTGAAATGAGATGTGGTATGGCATGCTCTGGCCATGCTTCCTTGATAAGTCAGGTAAATATGCTGTTGGTGGTCACATGCAAGGTGAAAGCTGATGGCACCCCCTAGGCAAATGCCTCTGGGGTCACCCTAAGCTTTGTGAGCTCCCATTGCTCCTGTCCACAAAACTACACATTGAGCNAGGATTTGGAAGACTCTCGAGTTTTGTGTGATGTTTTAGTCTGAAGCTTTAGCTTCTTTAGTCCAGATACACGGCAGAACTCCACACAGGAGACCTGTGGAGGCTAAGATCATTGGCTGACTTGCTGTCTAGTCAGAGGACATATTTTGAATCTATCCAGGAAAGACTGTAAGCTTTAGATTTAAGGATGATGTAAACTTTACTTTCCTAAGGTGAACGTTATAATTAGGTATTTGGGGTTGGGGGCAGAAAGGTGCCATGGTCAGGTGAGTGTAGAAGGTACCATGCTGGCTACTGACTTGTTTTTTTCTTAGAAGACTTCTTAGAATCTTCATGATGCTGTGAATATTGCCTTCTCCAATGGGAGAGACAGAGTCCAGAGGATTTAACTGGCTTATTTCACGAGAGCACTTTGCCTCCCTCAGTAAATGCATTAATATTTTGCTCCAAACACAGTTGGAGAGATGCTCCTAGTGTAATTCTCTGTGCTCCCCTGCTGGCACCACGCATTAAGACTTCAAGATATTGTCTCACAACAGCGATGTTCTCCCCACGCCTCTTGATCCTCCTCTGNGTGTCTGCCCAGCACGGCTTCATTTCTTTCTTCTTTAGGGAGTATTTTAAAGATAACAGGTTCTGCGATGGTTGCTGAGAAGCGGCATGGGCAAAGGGGATTTGAGAGAAGGGAGGAAGAGAAGAGGTGATAAGTACAATGAGGAGAAAATAATCAAACCACAAAGACAGAGACAGACAGAGAGCAACCTTTCATCGCTCTGCGCCATTACATCACCACATGCAGCGAACCTTAGCATTTCCCTTTTTGGCTTCTGTTCAGACACCAGAATGTCTACCTTTGTCCTAGATTTTGCCACCTATTAACTGATGCCCTTGGGCAAGTCTTTTCATGTTTGCCTCATTTCTTATGTGTAGAGTGAGAGCCATAGCCATGGTTATGAGGACTGAAAGTCAGTGGAAAACACCTCAACAAGACTGGGTGCACAAGAAATGTATTTGCTGTGATATTCCAATGGTTCTCTCTGTGTAGCCTCACCCCATTCTTCCTAGGCTGGAGGACNTGAAGAATAATGTCTTTAATGTAGAGTGAGTGAGTGAGGCACGGGCATGAGGAGCTTGCCTAAAGTCACTTGGCTTATCAGGTTTTAGCATAAGANTTTAGGCTGTCTCCGANTCTAGATGTTCCTTTNGAAAAGAAAGCAGAGGTGAAATCATCTGAGTACAGAAGGCAGATCTGGTTGCTGAAGTCCTCTCCTTGTTCCTCATAGCAATCAGGCAATTCACAGATTGTCTTTTCCGTGTCCAGTCCCACCCCAGATCGGTGAGAAAGCCTTGATCTCCCCCATGGATTCCTACCAGTATGGTACCATGCAGACACTGACGTGTACAGTCTATGCCAACCCTCCCCTGCACCACATTCGCTGGTACTGGCAGCTAGAAGAAGCATGCTCCTACAAGCCCAGGTGAGCAGGGCAGTGTGCTCTGTTTTGCTTGCCATCTTGCATTCCTTCTGGCCAATCTACGCCATGATTTCATCTAAACCTACAAGGCTATCTCCAAGGACGTTACCCTTTCAATACTTTCAGTACTTGGACTCTCCTTCCACTGTCCTCTGTGTCTTGTTTTAACAGATGCCTTGGCTTGGGGCACCCCACTGTGTGAATCAGCTTTTTTCTTAGTTAGCCCCGATGAACACTGTTTGCTTAGTCTGCTAATTGCCAATCTTTGGATCATCTTCTGTCTGTAAGCTGGAGAGTACCACATTGCTCCTCCTTATCTGTGGGAAGGTNCATCTCTCAGAGGAAATGCTGGTGGGATGGGAGGCGGCGATAAACCTAGCCCAGGCCTCAAGAGCCTTAGGCCCAGCTTATCAAGGTCTACCACAAGNGCAGACATCCTTAGGGAGAACAGCAGCCACCACCTTCAACCTACCATCCCAAGCATTCCACTTCCTGTTGTTGTTTTTGAAATAGCAAACATTAGTTTCTTCCTCAGCTGCTTGCTATTTCCTAAACAAAAGCCACAGTCCCAGAGAGATGACTTTGAGAAGCCCAAAGGCTTCCAAGTTTCCTTACCTTCCTTTGAACTGAATGAACTTGAATTGTCTTGTCGATTCAATTTATGAATGGGGACTTGTTCTCTGAATAGCTGCTTCCCTCCTGTATCCTCAGTCAACCACCTTGGACCTTTCCACTGTTGTTGGCATCTATTTTTAATTGGCGCCAAGTCCTATGAAGTGTTAGCCTGTGTCAAAAGTTATCACTGAGAACATGATAGCCAAGGTCTGACCCTTTCTAGTACTATTCATTTGAATGAAAGAAAAGTCAAACCATGACNTGCTATGCTTTCTCCCTCATACAGCCAAACAAACCCATATACTTGTAAAGAGTGGAGACACGTGGAAGATTTCCAGGGGGGAAATAAGATTGAAGTTACCAAAAACCAATATGCCCTAATTGAAGGAAAAAACAAAGTGAGTTTGAACTTCTTGATTTTGAATATATCTCTTTCTAGTTCTCACTCTGAATAGAAGAAGGTGGTACAATAACACGCAAAGGTGTATTGGAGGTCATTAATAAAATAGTCTGTGTGACAACATCCATAACAGCCAAGCTATAATGTCAGCCTAGGTAGACAAAATGTGAGTTCTACACACACACACACACACACACACACACACACACACATATTTAAAGAAGAAATTTATGCCATGTGCAGAAAGATGGAGAACATCTTGTTAAGCGAAATAAGCCAGACTTAGAAACACAAACGTGTTTTCTCTCATATAAATCAAGATGAAAAAAAAGACACAAAGGTAGAGAGGACTATTTAGGAAGAGTAGGGGAATCATTTGGACTAAAGATAGGATAATTGGGAGAAAATATAATCTAATTATATTATGTACAGGTTCCAAAATGTCATAATGAAGCCTGTTATTTTGTACAATTAATAACTACTAATTTAAAAACAAGAAATAAACACAGTACCCATGGCTTACTAACAGTTTAGTGAAGAGAAACAAAATACACAATGCCATCCAGTGTACACATCTGTGGCAAGGGAATTCTGATTCTGTACATACCAAAAATGAAAAGTCTGCATAATATACATTAAAGTGAATCCTTGAGGATTTCCAAAGCACATTTGCATTCCGTGTACAACTGCCTGTTCGAGCTGCTTACCTTGGAAGTTGGGCAGTGTGGAGTGTGAATGGCAAAGGCAGCTCTTAGCAACTGTGGGGGCTGATGGATTCAGTCTCGGGTTGTGTGCGCATACACAGCCTGCAATGTTTATGGCTTGGGACTTGTATGTTCACAGACTGTAAGTACTCTGGTCATCCAAGCTGCCAATGTGTCCGCGCTGTACAAATGTGAAGCCGTCAACAAAGCTGGAAAAGGCGAGAGAGTGATCTCCTTCCACGTGATCAGTAAGTAAACTCTTGGGGGGTGGGCATC
>LZPO01066408.1:111232-134872 GCA_001675575.1 Neotoma lepida | reverse complement strand
TTTGGGATCATAATGACTTAGTAAAGTGGTGGTTGTAGATTCTTTCCCAAGGTCCCATGACTTCTCTAGCCTCAAGTAGTTGGCTAGGTTTCCAGTACCAGGCATGATTTCTCTCTTGTTCTGTGGGCCCTAAGTCCAATTCGAGAGCTGTTGGTTACTATCAAGACATGTGTGCCACTGCCACACCCTTATGGATATTATGCCATGCTGGTTGTTGTTCACAGGCACCATAGTTGGGTATGGCTATTGGTTGTTTCCCCCCCTGGGAAGCATGCCCGGCACCTTCTGGCGTAATGAAAGCAAGTCCTCAGGGAGGTTTTGTGAAGTGGTAAAGGGGGACTGAATTTTCATTCTTTTTCCCAGCACAATCTTATAACAGAAGCAGTGTTTTCAAAAGATGAGGGAAGGGACTTAAATCTCCTATAAATATAGTTAATCGTTTTAATGAGTCACTGGAACACAATTTCAGTATAATATTATAATAGATATTATTCATTAATTTAAAAACTCTGTGAAAAACCNAAACTAATCACATCAATATTAAAGGTGNATTTTTCTTTACCAGTTGCTAGAAATGCCAAATTCAGGCTTATGTGGTACCTGACACATCTTGAAAGAATGCCCCAGTGCCCAAATATTAAAACATTTAAACCAGCAGCCAGAAGGACTGCAAAGTACTCAGACATGGCCGCAGCATTTCCACCATGGTGGGATGCTTTTGCCTATTATGATTGGAGTTTTCTCTCTGCCACCTATCACAGTGCATGACAATAACAGACACTCAACAAATATCTACAGGAATCAATGATAGAATCCGTCCTTTGGTGAATACAATTGGAGCCAATTGGCCCTCATCAAGTTGATTTTTGTCATTTCAATCTGCTCTCCTTGGCACTAGCAAGTACAAGAAATGTTTAGAGAGGCTTTTGTTCATTGTGTTTAGGATATAGCTGTCAGGCTTTTCCAAGGGAGTGTATTATGCTGTATGTATTAGTTACTTTTCCCATTTCGGTGACAAAAATATTTGACAATTTAAGGGAGGAATGACTTATTTTTGCTCATGGATGAAAGGTCCGTCATGGTATGGTGGTGGGAACAATCCATGGCTATTGCAGAACAGCGTGGTGTTGCTTGTTCCCATCTTGGCAGAGCAGGAGGGAGAGAGAAGGACAAAAGCTGAACCAGGCTGTAAGTTGGGAGGCTGATCCCCAGGGTCCCATTTCCTCCAACTAAACTCCGCCTTCTAAAGGATCTACAATCTCCCAAAACAGAGCCACCAGTTAGGGCTATGTGTCCCAACACAGGAGCCTGGGGAGCCACCTTCATACCATCACATTATGCAACCAGATGGGCATGTGGAGCAAGGCGGCAGTTGTCCTACTGTCTCCAAGCTGATTAGATGTGCTTGGACTGTGACACTCAATAACGGGAACCACACTGAAGAATTAATAAGAGCTGCAGTAGGCCCAAAAGGAGAAAGGGCTTAGTGGGGCCTTGGAATATAATGAATGACTGAGAGACTAGAAATAGACCAGAGAAGATTGGAGGGCCATGCGGGGGACCCTCTTTTAATGTATGGAGAGGTTCTAGGATCTCTTCTAGCTTTTCTTTCATCTTCTCAAACAGCAAAGTCAGAAAACAGAAACCGCGACCCAGGCAGCACCGGGGCCATCAGATTCCTCGTCACATGTGTTTTCCTGTGTGCCTTCTGGATCCTCCACTCCCTGGAGTAAAAGGTGACTGCTCAGTAAAGCTGTTGGNGAAGAGTTAAGGATAAGAGTTGAATTACGAGACCTCCAAACTGTCTTTTAGCACAGCGTCTCAGAGACACGGAATCTGCCTTGAGGGAGACAGACCTGCGTTTGCATCCTGGTTCCATGGTTTACTAGCTGTGTAATCATGGGCACATTCCTTTACCTCCAGTTTCCTCATTCATAAAGTGGAGGTAATAGTAGTGCACACCTCCTAAGGCTGTTGTAAGGATCAAAGGAGGGACAGCTACATTTAAATTGTTTACTACAAGGCTTCATGCAGAATAAGCACTTGGTGAACACGTCAATGAAAAGGAATGTGCCAAGTCTACCTGTCATTTCTCAGTGCCCGATAACCAAGATTTGCATCTCAAATGGTCAACGTGCATGCTTGTAAGAGTGCNCGCAGTTCTTCTGAGGGCAGGGAAGTCAGGGTTTGTTTTCAAAATCGCTGCTTCC
Source organism: Neotoma lepida (assembly GCA_001675575.1). NCBI lineage: Eukaryota > Metazoa > Chordata > Mammalia > Rodentia > Cricetidae > Neotoma > Neotoma lepida. The sequence goes on along the minus strand of LZPO01066408.1, from coordinate 132,662 downwards.
CCGCATGACGCCCAAGTATGTACACAACACTTGAGTCTTCACAGTGGACTCCAGACTTTGGCTTTGTTTAGGGGTCAGGGTGGAATGGAGACAGGAAGAGCAGCTGAGACACCCTGGCCAAGAGCTGGAATCCAGGCTGGGGAAAGCAGGGAAGTGGGCNTGTGAGTCACAGCCTGGAAGGCCCCAGTGGCCATGTCCCTCCGACTCAGACTCCCCACACAGGGGGACATTTCCTGCTCTTTGCACCCTGCCTCCACCCAAAGAGTTTCTTAAAGCAAGTTATTTGGCTGAATTGCTCTAATCCAAGGGAAGGAGGGCTTTCTGTGACTGCCAAGGCTGGGGAACTCCCAAATCTTGAGAAAATGTGTGTGAGGTGAGCTGGTTCACCAGCCAACACGGCAAAAAGAGGCTGGTAACATCGACTCATTTCCTTCTGAATAGAAAGGCAGAGCTGACTTGTGAACCAAGAAGCCAAAGCTGCCTTCTTCCAGCGCAGGGCTATCAGAGTCCTTCCTCAGAGCCCCTGGAAAGGCAAAGTCTTCATTTTGATTTGGCTACAGGTATCCCATACTCCCCTTGGAGTTTTGTATTGAAGCTCCATGTTGCATGAAGGTTGGCCTAGGAAGAGGTGGCCACTTGTGAGGAGAGCTGATGTGTGGTCCTCTTGGTCCAGACCCTCTGTTCTGACAGGTTTATGGAGGACAGAAGGCAGGGAAGTATCTCCCCCTCTTGGCTGTGACCTCTTTCCCTCATTTCAGGTTGGGACCCTGTTTAGGCCCTTCGGTCTGGAGACTGATTAGGCCTCAGGAGGCTTTCCTGGGGTCATTGGGAACCCGGCCAGGCCTTGGAACATATGGCGCCGATAACAATCTCCCTCNCCAAGATAAGGAGCCATTTCAGGGACTCTGAGGAAGCCCGGGTTTGTTTCCACAAAGCTGGACAATGTAAAGTGTAATCCCTACACAGATGTAATTAGCTGTTAAGCATATTAAGTCGTGAGGAAGGGGTGCTCTGCTGCCTCATAAATTACTGTGAGTCTGCCCAGGGGCACCAAGTGGAGGGCAGGTATCTTTTCCTGCTAGATTGTTAGAATGGCACCTGATGATGGATTAGGCCGCTGTTCTTGCCGTGTTCCAGCAAACACTGAGCTCTCAAGGAAGCAGCGAGTGGGGGAGCTACAGCTGTGAAGGACCAAGCCCCTTTGGGCCTTTTGTTTCCATAGTGAGAGAGGCTTCGGCAGGTTGTATTTATGTCCAAACATGGCAAGGGGCTCAGTGTGTTTTCTGTGGACTTCAGGGTTTGGTATTATGATGTGGGTTTCCTGGGAGGGCCAGGTGATCCTGTAAAGGATGCTTCCCCTCTAAAACTGCCAAGTGGATGATAAGCAAGCCAGTTAAACTTCACAAGCCAATTGAAGCCTACCAGAAGGAAGGATACTCGATGGCCCTCCCTNATCTTACATGCTAATAGTGCTTTGAAATTACTTCTATTAATTTTATATAAATGACAACTACAAAGACAATTAATATTGTTAAGAGCTTGTTCTGTTCTGGGAATAGAATTAACTATCCAGAGCAGTGTTCGGTGCTCAGCACTAAGGGTCATTTATCTAATCTTCGCTATAAAACTCTATAAGCTTGGTTATTGCCAAAATACAGGTAGGAAAACAGGTTTAGACAGGTTAATTATCCATCCAAAGTTGGAGTTTCTAGGTATTGGAACCAAGTTTAGACTCCAGATGCCCATTGGAGAATTCATGCTTATAAAACTAATTGAGCTCTTATCNGTCACATCTCTCATCCCTGAGGCTCACACTGGTATCAAGAGCAACAAGAATCAACTGTGANGACAATTTGGCAAAGAGTTCAAANAATAATCTATNTACTTTCTCTAGCTTGATCTTTTGAAACTCACTGGGACTTATCAACAGTAAGTAGCTTGGGAACTTTTAAAAAGTCACTTATTTTTATTTTATTTGTGTGTATGAGTATTCTGCCTGCATGTAGATCTGTGCACTGTGCATACAGTGCCCCAGGAGGTCAGAAGAGGACATCTGATCCTACGGAACTGCAATCACAGACAGTTACAGATGTTTGCTAGCCATCGTGAGGTTGCCGCAAACCAAATCCAGGTCCTCCACCAGAGCAACACGTGTTCTTAACCACTGAGCCATCTCTCCAAGCCTGTTTGGGAACTTATTGAGATGGCAAAAGAAGAGAACTNGTGGTNAGAANTGCTTGTAATCCTATCATTGGCTTTAGTTTATAAAGTGCCCCCCTTTCTCTTATCAGGTCAGGATCGTATGTATGTATTTATGTATTAATAAAGTGATGGGCATCACTGTGACATTTTCATACGTGTGTAGAGCAAAGCTTATTGGTATTCGCATTCCCCTTTCACTCCCAGCCTCCCTGTGGCCCGCTTCTTAGGAATGATTATAATGATACTATAATGATAAAGATGATGTCACAAGTGAAATCTGGGCATGTTTGAGTCGGATCTTTTGACGGCCCTTCCTTCGGCATGAGCCAGCATGTCCTGCAGTTGAAAGGCCGAGCAGGCAAGCTTGCCCAGCACAGCGCATTTCTGGGTGGACAGCCANCCTACTAGCTTTCTTCCAGTTGACATTTTCTNTCTCTTCTGGGTTCCTCTGACATCCTCTAATCAGAAATATGAACACTACAAATGACCACTCNTCACACTCNGCTTGCATGTACTGCAGATGAAAATTGGGACATCATAGCCCTNCTGCAGAGGCCAGTTGGACCTTCTAGCCATTGGCATGTGACAGAAAACTTGGAGAACCTGAATCATTCGAAGCAGCATTAGTGATTTCTTTGAAAGGATAAGAGATTCTCCCACCGGNTAATTAAAAGTTCCTGCCAGGCTCGTGGGGGNCTCTGAAACCTGAATTAGGCCCCGAATCACATGGCTTTGGGTCTGTACAAAGGCGAAGCATGACTATCTCGAGCTAACACNCAGGAATGATGAAACTGGTGCCATCGATGGAGGACGGTGGGAAAACAAGAGGCCAGCAGAGACCAGGCAAGAGTGAGGCCGACGGTGCCCAACGCAGCCAGGCTATGTTGGAGGAAGGCAGCTAGCTCCATATCTTATCAATTGTCATTTTGTGTGATTTAAGACAGCCCGGCATTAAAATTTTAAAAACATGTGTGGGGCAGGCATGGAGAGAAGTCTAAATGCCATGGCACTCATTTCCAGAGCCCTCAAGAGATAATGTCCCTGTGGAAGCTGTGTGGGACACTTAAGTGTNGCTTGNCAGAAGCTGTTGAACATTANTGTGGAGTTAAGCNCCCAAGGCAGCAGNGACACTGAGATAAACCACTGCAGTTATTAACTTAGTGGCTGTTTAATGGCACAAAAAAGTGTCAGGAGCGTGGCNGGTCTGACCNCGTTTCCATAGTGATCCTGTACTTTTCAGGTACAGTGTATCATGTTTTATTGGCAGCCCAGAGCNAGTGTCAGTCNTCACAGCTGTGGCTAGGAAGNGTTTGTGTCTGTAGGGCTCAGTCAGTCATCTTCACACCNNNCTCTGNNCCTCAGAGCCGGCTAGAGACAGTGGCAGGTCCGTGTGAAANTTGTCATTCATAGTTGGGGCTCTTGGGTTTTATTCACTTTTCATCCAAAGAGACGGTGTTCTCCAACTGTTCAGACAATCTATTCACCAAATGGTGCTGGCCAGACTAGGTGCCCAGCTGCAGAAGAGTAAACTTAGACCAAGTCTGTCATGGCATACAGATCAATTCAAGTGGATCAAGCATCTTATCCTAAAAGCAGAGACGCCAAAACTTTGGATAGGGGTATGCCTGAGGTTACAGGATAAGAGTTCCTGAATAGGACCCCAGCAGCACAGGGCACAGCCCCAAGAGTCAATAAATAGGGCTACTGAATTGAAAAGCTCCTGTGACATAGGGGAAACTACCAGCAGAGTGACCAAATGGCCTACAGAGGGGAGAACATCGCTGCCAGCTGTCCCCCAGACAGGAGGTGTGATATCTAAAATAAAATTAAAAACTGCGCAAATTAAACATCAAGATCATAAAATTACTGATCAATGGATAGCTTAGTGAAATGAATAGAAGAAGTGAATTTGTATTTCTCAGAAGAAATACAAATGGCCTGTGAACAGGTTTTATTTTTTTTTATTTTTTATTTTTTTTTAATGTTCCAAATTGTCAGCTCTCAGGGAAGTATAAATTGAAACCATTTGGAGATTCTATCCTGTCTCATCCCGGATGGAATAGCAGTCTCTAGAGGAGAATCCACCCCTAACGGTAATGAGGCTGTGGGGAGGGAAGAACCCTTGTCCAAATATCTTCCCAGGGAAACCCCAGGCCAAACACCAGAGCAAATGCCCACNGATATATTTTGAGATTGGGAAGTAAAGATGGGAATGTACTTGGCAGTTGTTAATTTAGCTATACATATAGATCTGTGTGCTGTTCAAGTTATGCTGTATCTCATATTTTAAAAAGATCATCCACAGGAATCTTTTGTCAGTTGCCTGTGACAGCTGGAGAGAAACCCTAGTTTATCATGGCGTGAGGGTCTCCTTGGAACAGCTTATCTTAATCAGGCCCATGCANCAGTACCTATGCTCTAAGCAAGGATCTNTTTGGATGGGAAGTCTTTGATACGAGGAGGAGGGGCGCTGATGAGAGACTGGTGGGCTGTACTGCGGACAGGTTTTAGGTCACCCCTTCTCCTTAGGAAAAGCCTCCTCCCAGGACTGTGGTCCCCACATCCTCACATGGGTGTTATTCTTGGGCTGTTGTTTAGGGATCATCATGATCAGGGCAGGGATGCTGATGTCCAATGTTTAAAAACAACTTCCTTGGGAAGAGGAACAGTCTGGAGAGTCCACTGAGGAAGGGCACGGAGCCACAAACTCCAGGAGTGGTGTCCTCATTGTAGAGGTATCTAAACAAAACAAAGCAAAAAAAACAAACAGCCTCGAAACTGGCCGAGTGGAATAATGATAATAACTCTGGGGCCACTATTTCTTCTAGAAGAAGAAAGAGCCTTCAGGTTTGGATGGGCTTGTATTGACTAGAAGGTAGGAAGGGGGAGGCCAAGGGCCACAGAGGATGTGTTTCCTTCCTCCTGGTAATTGTTTGGCCAGTTGCTGTGCATGCTCACACACCAGGGTCTGCAGGAGGTGGCTGCCAAGAGTAGCCTCTCCATATATGCACATGGGGAAAAGCTACCTATCTTGATAACAGCTTTTCTGAACTTATTAGGTGTCCCTCTGCTCTGCCTGCTACTTGTTTGCAGCACACAGCTTTTGGAGTCCAGCAGTTTATGGTAGGACATCCTTTGGTGAAGCATCTTGGCTGAGCATTGGTTGTCCCATCTTATCCTTAACTGTTTGGGAGCATTGTAGGGACTGGTGACAAGGTAAGAAGAGCCTTAGCACTGGCCCCAGATTAATAGTGAATATTAATAATTCCTCAACAAATGGTGGATGCAGTGGCAATTGTTATTCTTTTTATGTGTCTTATTAGGAAGAATCATTTAGAGAAATAACAAAGATTCTTTATTTAATCAAAGCATAGCTAGGAAGTGTTGTTTCCCATCCGGAGTAGAAAGGATAGGGGTGGATCATGTAACTGAAAATTACTGGGGATTTTTTAATAGAAGGATTTATCATACATTTATTTATTTGCCCCCAAAATGCTTAAAAGGACCTTGATTAGTGCTGAACTACATACTCAGATAAAATGGGGACCAACACAGNTGCATGGGTAGCTTTCTGGCTTCACGGAGCTTATAGTTTGGGATGTCTCCCTTGAGCCCTCTCTAGGGCTTTACAGGCAACCCTGCTTGAACTCTTTTAGAACAAAAAGCTCCCTTCAGAAGCCCATTTGTAGACCTTATCCTCTCAAGAGGTCTCCCATCTCAAGTGTTTTGGGAAACAAATGCTTACAGTATTGGGGGGAGGGGGTCTCTAGTTCAATTCTAAATAAGCCACTAGCCATGAACAGGTCATGGCAAATTTAGGCAAGGAAGCCTCCTGCACCTTCAGGATCCTGGACATTTCCGATGTATTCTGGAAGGATTGGGAACCACTTAATATAGATATCCTGTAAATTCCACTCTCCCCGCATATGTGTTTACTCAATTGTTATGGGAGCACGTTCTTCTGTCTATAAAACGAGACTCAGAGAAGGAAAGGGAGCACCCCCCACCCCCCTACCCCCGCCCCAGCCACCCATTCCATCTGCCCTCACCCCCACCTCCTAGATAATCTTTGGCTTAAAACTGTTCTTAGAATTTAAATATGAAAAGGTTCAAGCTGCAACAAACACACTTGAGGCTTTTTCAATGAATACCCGTGTACCACCCTAGCGTCACTCTGTCCCTCTACCCATCCACTAACTCTTTTCCTCACTGTTTTATAAAGTAGTTTGTGCTTGTTTGACCCAAGTCACCTTTAAGATAACAGGGTGGCCCTGTGAAGCTCAGAAAGTTGTTTATGTCCTTCCCATCAATCTCTGCCCGTTCCCTAACTCACCCAAAGCAGCCATGTTGCTCCTGTTTTCCACTGTGGGTTGGTTTTTCTAGTTCTAGAATCCTGGGTGATATTGTAATATGTTCTCTTCCTATGAGCCTTTTAAAAATTAAATATTATGTTTTGAAAGTCATGCTATAGAGGGGGTGGAGGGACGGCTCAGCAGCTAAGAGCACTTGCTGCTCTTGCAGAGGACCTGTATTTGGTTACCAACACCCACATGGTGACTCACAACCACCTATAACTCTAGATCCGGGGGATCTGATGGCCTTTTCTGACCTCTGAAGGTACCTGGCAAGTATGTGATGCACATACACACATGTAGGTAAAACATCCACACACATAAATAAATATGTTTTAAAAATGAAAGAATTTGGAATTACTCTATATTATTGACTGTTTCAGTAACTCATTTTGATTACCACTGTCTTATTCCATATTGTGACTATGCTGTAATTTGTTTCTCCATTTTCCTACGGAGGGACAGACACCCAGACTGTGTCATTCAGGGGATAATGTAAATAAAGGCACATGAGCTCCCTTATCTGTGTCCTCAATAAATAAATGTTTTCATTTCTTTGGGTAAATATTCAGGACTGGAATTGTGTAAAACATAGCTGCATGCTTAGCTTTATAAAATGAAGCCAAACTGGATGTCCCACTTTACACTCCCTCAGTGAATGCACGAGAGAGAACTACTGTTGGTCTAGACTGGGGTTTGGTAAAGGCTGGAGGATAAATACAACGGACTCTGCCCATTGTATTGCATGCTGCAAATTTTCAAAGTTATTAATCTCTCNGGAAAACCAACTTTTGACTTTCTGATTTTTTTTTACATGTTAACATTTATTTTCTGTCACCTTAAATTTCCACACACCTCTATTTTTTATTCTGTTTATTTTGAATTTAATTAACTCNTCTTTGGCATCCTAATTAGGTTACCTCACTTATTTTGACCTCTAAATTTTTCAAACAGCATTTTACTCCATAAAAGCTTTCCCAAGCACCACTTTAGACACACCCCATCTACCATGTATTTAATTTTATGTCATTACTGTCAGCTAAGGTATTTTTTTTCCCTTAGTGATTTATTCCCCACTGGAGGCATCCTTGGAAATGCACTGCTTAATACTCAAACCTGTAGCAAGTTCTCCAGCTATATTTTAGATTGATTCNCTATTAAATCCCAATTTTAGATATAGTATACTTTATGGTTTTCAACCCTTTAAGTTTTATTAAAATTTATTATATGGCCAATATATAATTTATTGTGGTAAATAGTCCATAGATATAAGAAGAGAATGTCTATTCTAAATTACTTGGTTAAGTGCTCTTTTTTCTTTTCCTTCTCCACCACCTTTCTTCTTCCTGTTCCTGCNCTCTCCCCTCCTCTCCCCTCCTCCCTTCCCCTCTTTCCTCTTTTCTTTACAGCGTAGCCCATGCGGGCCTGGACTTGTCATCCTCCAGCCTCAGCCTCCCATGTGCTGATTCCATCACATCCAGCAGTGGTTAAATGTTCTATGAATATCATTTAGCTTAAGTTTGTTGATAACATTAGTTAAATATCTTGTATTCGTTCTGATTCTTATCCATTTGTCCTGTCAATTACTAATGATTTGAACATTTCTACATACAATGGTATTTTCATTTCTTCCATTAGTTTTCAACATTTTTTTGCTTTATAATTATTAATCATTTGGGCTTTGCTTTGNATTTTTTTATAAGTTAGACAGTTTGTCATTGTCAAATATCTTTCTTTGTAGCTAATAATACTTCTTGCATTGAAGTCCACTTTGCCTGATATTCATACCACTCTGATGATTAACCCATTTGCCCACTACTTACTTTGACTCCATGGCTACATTTTTATCTAAAGAATTTTTCTTGCAAATAGTATATATTTGGAAACCACATTTTAACTCATCTATTTTCTGCCCCGATTGGGAGTGTTTTCCAAATTTCTATTACTATTAATGACCCATCAATACTCTGGCTATCTGTTGCTAAGTAATGCATCATTGCAAAGATTTGTTGTACCTAGTAACTATTTCAGTGTGCTNATGGTGCTTGAACTAGGACTCCAAAAGGAAAGCTCACAGTGGCTCTTCTTCCCTCTACACCACCAAGGGCTTCAGAGGGATGACTCAGAGTTTGAAGATGCATGCTTGGAGGATTACTAGGGACTTCTTCACATTCTTAACAGGGCCATGGAAGGCAGGCTCACCTGGACTACTGACTGAAGCACCACGAGTGTCCTCTTCCATCAGCAACCACAGTGTGGGAAATTCCCCAACTGTGCTTCACGCTGGTCGAGCAAAGGTTCACTGGAAAGGTCAACGTCCTGAGATCCTTTGTTCCTAACATCAGAAGCCATTGTTCAAAGCACTCACCAGCCTATCCAGGTTNGATGACAGGGTTAGAGAGCCTGCCTTTCAAAGCATGGGTGCTCAAAGAATTTGCCACTATTTCTCAAAAACAGTTAACTTTCCTTGGTTCATTTTATTTCTTTTTCTTATTCACGTTTTCTTTTGCATCAACTGGATATTTTTAAGCCTTCTACTGGCTGTTGAGCTGTGTGTGTGTGTGTGTGTGTTTCTAACTACAGTATGAATTCACATCACATATGTTTTTTTTTTAAATCATTCAATACATAATCCCCCAAACACTACTTTTCCTTAGCCCCCTTCCCACTCATTTTGAGATGGTATTGTCTTTTTAAAGTCTATTGGCACAAATGCCACAATACAACTACATAACTCAGCTTTAAAAAACTTTCACAAGAGAACAAACTGTCCTTTATAGTTACCCAGTTTTAAAAATTAATGAACTTTGTTTACAAGGNGGTTGTAGATTCCATGAAAAGCTGAATGGAAGGTATGTCCAAGGATTCTCCTCTGTGCTTTGTCCCAACACCTGTACAATGTCCTACACTCAACATCCCACAGCACAGCAATGTGTTTGTTGTGATCAGTGGCTCAACACTGACACGTCATCACCATACAAAGTCACCTTCATTTCAGGGCTCACCACAGGAGACATCTGTGGGGTCTGACAAAGATATATCATGTTTGACATATCACCTTTGGAACACGATACAGAATCACTTGTCTGTCCTAAAACAAAACAAAACCAACCAAACAAAAAACACTGCTGTTTCTGTTCAACCTTCTCTCTTTCCTTCCCTCTGGCAGTCATTCAACTTTTTCTTTCTCCCTGGTTTAGTCTTTTCAGAATGTCACAGCTAGGAACTGCACAGTAATAGCCTTCCCAGCTTGGCCTCTTCCATTTGGTAGCAAGCACTTGAGTTTGGCTGTGGTTTAGGTAGGGTTTGAATATGCACTCCAAGAGGGCAGGTGTTTGGAGCTTGGCTTCCAGTATAACTGTATTGGGAGGCAGTGTGGAACNTACAGGAAATGGGGCTTATTGGGAAATAAGNAGGTAGCTGAAGAAACTGACCTAAAAAATAATNAAAATAAGGGTAGTCATCTTCTCAATCCCCNTTTTAAAACCATCTTAGATGTGTCTGNCCCTCATCTCATTGGTTACTGGTATTTTTGAAGCTTTTGTGGGGGAGGGAGTTACTAATTTCATTCTTAGCAAGCTTCTTATTGTTGTAGGAAAGCGACTCAGTTTTGGAGACTGCTATTTTGTTGATTTGATCTAAGAGTTTCTGGTGGGCTCATTAAAGTCTTTTAAATATAAGGTCACATCAGTGCNAACAGGGATAATTTGACTTTTTTCCTTTCCTGGTTGCATCCCNTTTTCTCCTTTTCTTTGCCTAATTACTCTAGAGGCTTCAGGTGCTATACAGAATGAGAACGGGGTGAGTGGACGTTTTTGTCTTGTGCTTGTTTTTAGGAGAAATGCTTTACTTTTTGTACATTTAATGTAATGTTGGGCACAGGTTGGTTATATAGACCATGTATTATGTTGTGGTATGTTCCTTCTATTCCTAGTTTTTTTGTTTTTTTTTTTTGTCATAAAGGGATGCTGAACTTTGTCCTAGGTCTTTTCCGCATCTTCTGAGAAGAGCATCCTCTCTCTATTCCTGCATCTATTTGTGTGCTATTACATTTTCTGATGTTCATGTGTTGATGTCCTTATATCCCTGGAATTAAACCAACTTTATCATGATATATGTATGATCTTTTTAATGTATGGTTGAAATCAGTTTGCAATAATTTATTGATAATTTGTACCTATATTCACCAAGGAAATTGGCCTATAGGTTTGATAGCCTGATTTGGTTTTGGTAACAGAGTCATAGAACTCACAGAAGTCACTTGGTAGTGTTGTTTTTCTTCCTAATGTACAGGATGCTTTGAGGAGCACGGTGTTAGCTCTTCAGTGATCTGGTAGAGTTCTGTACTGGATAGGTGTGGTCCTGGGCTTTCCACTGTGGAGAGACTTCACTACAGTTTCAATCCCATTGCTCATCACAGAGACATTGAAGATGTTTATATCCCGCTGTTTTAGTGTTGGTAGGACAACATGTCTAGAAATTTACCAGTTTTTTTTCCCTCCTAAAATTCCCAGCTTTTCAAAATAAAGGTGTTTTTTTTTTTTCAAAGCATTCCCAACTGATCCTCTGGATTTCACTGGCTCTGTTTTCATCCCTCCCTCCCTTCACATCTCTAAGTTTATTGTTTGTGTCAACCGTTTCCTTTCTTTTGACCAGCTTGGCTGAGAATCTGTAGATCTTGTTTAACTTCTCAGAGAACCCGCTCTTTGGTTCATGGATTCTTTGTATTTTTCTTTTCCTCTCCATTTCATTAATTTCTGCCATGGCCCTTCTTGTTTATCTACTGATTCAAATTGTCCCTGTTTACATGAGATGTTAAGGGACATCATTAAGTTATTTATTTGAGACCTCTGCATACTTATTGTGGAAAGCATNAAATTTCATCTTGACATCTCCTTTTCTGTGTCTCAAAGGTTCTGATAAGCTGAGATTTTATTTTCACTTGATTCTAGGACTTTTAAAATTTCCTCCCTGAGGGGATGGAGGATGAGAACATGAGGGAATGGGATGGTCAAGCTGGGACAGGGATGGGTGGGAGAGCAATGAAGGAGATATCTTGATAGAGGGAGACATCATGGAGATAGGGAGAAACCTGGTGCTAGGGGAGTTCCCAGGAATCCACAAGGATGACCTCAGAGTAGATGACCAGCAATAGTGGAGAGGATGCCTGAAGGCCTACCCTTGTAATCAGATTGGTGACTATCCTAACTGTAAGCAACCTACTCTTGAGAGCCCAATTCATGGTAATAGTCAGAGAGGTGAAAATAAACTTGTAACATCAAAAGCACTAACCTGAACATGATGGAGAAGTTCACTAAAAATCAATTAAAACCAATTAACACACTACCTACGACTACAGACGAAAAATGGGGAAAAAATGTAGACTGTGCTACAAAGTTAAAAGTTATTTAGGGCAAAAGTAAAAATAGCAGATTAAGGCCTTCCATCCCAGAACTTTAGAGGCAGAGGCCAGAGGATTTCTATAATGCTCCAGGCCAGCCTGATCTACATTTCAGGCTAGTCATGGCTACATAGTGAGACTTCATATTAAGAAAATAATAATACTAAACATTTTTTAGAAGGATGCATGGGAGCTGGAGATATGTCTCAGTGGTTAAGAGCATGTACTGCTCTTCTCCAGAGGACCTGAGTTCAGATCCTACCACCCATGTTGGGTGACTTACAACCTTTGTAACTTCAGCTCCAGGGAATCTGAAGTACCCTTTCAACCTCCTCGGGCACCTGCCCTTANGTGAACACACCCGACCCCACAAAGACACACTGACACAGATGCATACACACAGACACAGACAAACACACACACCATTAAATATATTAAATATTATTATATTATAATATATTTGAATATATGGAGAGTCAGGTGACATTGGAGACTTGTGTTTGGGGTGGTTTAGGCTGCTGTTCACCTTTGATCAGTCAGCATTCACGTGCACACTGGAGTGTCTTCTCCCTACAGAAACGTCCCTTCTTTGTGTGCCAGAAGTGTCTTCCCTGACCTCATTTAGTTTTGCAAGCCAGTTTGTTCTTACCCATGAGATTTCCCCGATCACACACTCCAGGGTGGCTCATGCAGGGGATGTTGCCCCAAGTGCCCTGGATGTGGGAGAAGGAAGCCAACAGCTCTGAGAACTGTACAGTAGACCATACTTTCCAAACTCACTCAGCATCACACTCCCGATGGAGGAGTGGAGGTACTCAGAGGATTCTTAGTTCATTTGACAGAACCTCATGGCAGGTTGGTGGTCCTAGGGGTTGGGGTAGCCACTGACCTCAGGCTTGGGGCTATCAGACCTGTGGTTACCCTCAGGTAGTGAGCTCAACCTTTAGTCACAGTGTTCTACCCACCACAGCCTACATTGCCTGAGTTGAGACTCCTGCCACCTGAACNTTCCATCCCGCTTGTGCCTGAAGAGCATCGGAACCAGTCAGGCCCTCCCCTTATCCCTAACTGCCTCCTGTGGCTGGTTCCCATCCTGGAACTGTGTAGTAGGTTATCTACAGGCTTCCTGACTTAGGATTACTCCTTGTTATTAACCCCTTAGGGAGACTGAAGTTTCTTCTCAAATGGCATCCAGCCTACAACCCCATGGCACGTGGGGAGTAACAAACCCTGACTTGTCACACTGAAGGGTCCACTGTCCCACCGGCACCCCCAACTGGACATAAGATTTGTGAGAATGGTGAGCTTGCCCTGTGGGTAAGACTACCAGTCCACTTGCACTAGAGCTGCTTGGCTATCCTTTTGGTTGGGGCTTCTGGAGAGCCAGAGTGGAGCCATGTGCTACTTCCTTCTTTACANGGCATTTNCCTCTCTCTTCACACTTTCCAGTTGTCTGGAAACACTTTGTGGTTTCTTAGTCTCTTTTCTTTGTTATCCTGGCTTTTTTTCNTATTACACAGAGTCAGCATTGAACCTGCCATCTTAATCCACTATCAAGCAACCTACCTGACTGGTTCCGATGCTCTTCAGTTTCTTCAGTCTATGCTCTTTTCAGTTTCGTGGCCCCTCACATCATGGGAGACAGGATGGCTATAGGGAGTCAATGTTTCTCTTCCCCCATGCAGAAGACCAGGGCTGACTGGAGATAGGCATTTCTCTTCCTCTGGGTCAGTTAGGCTCTGATGAAGCTCTCTCAGGGAAGGTGCTAGTAAAACAACTTTGCTCAGCTCTTGTTATGAAGAACGGTGCTCTGGGACAACTCAAAACAGTTCCACACCTCCCCTCTCTGTCAGAAACACAAGGGAACGTCTCTGATATTTACTCTGAGGACCTGGTAGACACCCCCACTCACCCCACCCACCCCACGAGGGAAACAGGTGTGGAAGCCCTGCTGTGACTGGGTCTCTCTAGAGTCTTTAACCCTGTGTTGTTCACAGTCTTCATCCTTGAGTCAGTTGCTTTGCAGATCTTCCGATCGCAGTAGCAGCACTGGTGTCCAAAGCGGCCTCTGCTCTGATGAGCTATAGTTCTACATTTCTCTGGCTTTTCAATTTCGGGAGTGACAGTTTGCTCTGTGCCCTCACCTCTCTGATAAGTTAGCTAGGAGTTGTTGAGTTTGTTCAGATTCTTCTTGGTAGGATAGATGGACAACTTTTAAGTTCCTTAGATACTGGCTGGAGACTGGAAACACACTAACTGTTTTCCTGACTGTTTCTTCCTTCCTGCATGTCCAGGTTTCTACCTGTGATCATTTCTTATTATACTGAAGCATTATGGGTAATAATACAGATGTATTACAGATCACCTTGCAGTACATTCCCTCANCCTTCTGACAATGTCTTTTTTTCTGGTAGGATGAAGAAGTCTATGCTGCTGGTTATTTACNTTATGGACATNGCTCCATTGTCTTCTGAGATACTTTCTTATTTGTAGAGTTTCTGGTGAGAGAGCANTCATTTATTTTCAGGTCTGCTTTTAAAGATATTTTCTTTCTGTTTATGCTTCATTGATGTTACTNTTATGTGTTTAAGAGTTATTTTCCTTATATTCAGAGAGAATAGGGTTCGATGAATTTCNAGCTCCGTAGGTTGGTCTTTTCATAAAACTTGGAAAGTTTGAATCAATATTTCTTCTATAACAGATTGTTTGTTTGTTTGTGTCTGTGTGAGTGTGTCTGTTTCTGTGTGTCTGTGTGAGTGTGTGCCGTATGAGTGTGGGTGCCTAGGGAAGTGGAAGAGAGAGTTTGATCTTCTGTAACTGGAGTTACAGGTGGTTNTGANCCACCCAACCTGGATGCTTGGAACTGAACTGTGTGGTCCNCTGCAAAAGCAGCAAACACCGTTAATCACTGCACCCTCTCTGCAGGCTTCAGTCATTATTTCTTCAAGTATTTGGTGCTGTCTCATTGTCAGTCTCCTTCCTTCCTGGGACTTCTATTGCANATATGTCACAAACTCACTGTTATNCCATGGTTATTAATACCATTTCCATTTTTCTTCTTTTTCACTTAACTTGTAGATTTTTGTATATGTTTANATGTGTGTGCAGAAATACATGTGGAGCCCAGAGGTAAATGTTGAGTATCTTACCCAGCTGCTCTGCGTCTTATTTTTTTGAGACAGGATCTCCAAGTGAACCTGGAATTAACCAGCTTGGCAAGACTGGCTGGACAGAAAGACCCTGGGATTCTCTGTTTCCACCCAATGCTACATGTGCATGCGCTACTGCACCTGCCTTTTATGTTGGTGCTGGGGATTGAACTCAGGTCCTCATGCTTGTGTGGTAAGTATTTTCCCAACTGATCCGTCCCCATAGCCCAGGATGAATAAACTTTCTTGTTCTTTATTTTCATCTATTAATCTTTTCTTCTGTGACTCCAGTTCCTGTTCTTAAAACCACTACTAACTTAGATGCAATATCTTTCAGTTCTATAATGATCTTCTGCTTTTAATTCTATTTTCTTAAAATAATCCATTTTTAATATATTGCATTCATATTTTTCCATAAATTTGCTGGCATATTTATGTTATTTCACACTCCTGATCTGGTAATTTCAATAGCAGGTGTCTTAGTTAGGGTTTCTATTGCTGTGAAGAGACACCATGACCATGGCAACTCTTATAAAGGAAAGCGTTTACTTGGGTCTGGCTTACAGTTCAGAGGCTTAGTTCATTGTCATCATGGTGGGAAGCATGGAGGAATGCAGACAGACATGATGCTGGAGAAGGAGCTAAAATTTCTACATCTGGATCGGCAGGCACAGGAAGAGAGACTGAGCCACTAGGCCTGGCTTGAGCCTCTGAAACCTCAAAGCCCACCCCCAGTGACACATTAACTCTAAAAAGGCCAAACCTACTCCAACAAGGCCACATGTCCTAATCCTTTTAAATAACGCCATTCCCTATGAGCTTATGGGNGCCATTTTCATNCAAACCACAACAGCAGTCTTCCTTGAATCTTCCTTCACTGTTTCTGCATCCTGCCCAGAATTTCAAATTCTCTCATATTGTTTTTAAACAATGTCAGTTTTCCCAGGATCCAGCGATCTCACTGGTAACAAAACAAACAAAAACCCCTCCAACATGATCTGACATGTCAGTGATGCCCGTTTTCTGATCCAGAACTTTCCTAGGAGGTAGGAAAAGGTAGAATGCCTCCAGAGTGGCCCAGGATGACGGAGATTTGGGGTGACTTTTAAAGGTAGGAAATTCCCTGGGTTCCATGNTAGAATGTGCCTTATTCTTACTCTCTATATTTTTGCTTGGTGATCCCATCCATTCTCATGGCTTCAATTACCTCCTAAACACTGTCGAATTCCAAATATGTCCCTGTAGTACTTTCTACAGTGAGTCAGATGGACAAAGTTCTGTCTGTTCAACTGCATACATTTCCATATGTGCTTATACAGTGATCAGTAGCCAAGCGTGCNGAATACATGCAGGCATGCNTTCTTCTTCTCTTTTCTGTTATACTCCAGGATTATGAAAGAAAACCTCAGGAGATATTTTATTTACTATCTCATATAATTTTATATATATTAAAAATGTTTGAGTACCAATGTTAGATTCCTAAGGCATCAATTTTTAAAGTACACAATTAAAAATGATGTCTTATGTTTGTATCATTTTGCATTACGATTTCTCAATATATTTCAATTGTGAATATCTATTATTTATGTAGCCACAAGTTTAAAAAGCATATTAAATTGATTATTGNCAAGGAGAAACTGGGATGCATGGAAACATGAATGCATAAAAGGATAGTGTGCAATAATTGATGCAATAGCTCTTCATTATCCCATACAGAATCCAAAGCAAGCAAGCAAACAAACCTGAAGGCTATTCTGCCCATCTCGGTTGCTCTGTGTAGATCTTGTGATACCTCTGTCATCACAACTTGAAAGTACAAGGCTCTTGTGTTGAGATGTATTCCAGGAAACTACAGGGAGTGAGTTAAATCCCTAAACATGGGATGGAACACTGTCTCCCAGANAATCTACCAATGTGAACTGCCAGCCTGACATCTCCAGGAAAGTTGGTCAAGTATCTTCTCTCACTGTAAATTTACTGGAATGGACATTGATAGGTTTTCTGTATCCCTATAGTAGGTTTCTCCACTAACACAGTAAGCCAGATCAAGCCAAATTAAAAAGTAAAAGACTAGGTTTTTTTTAGGCAAAACCCTCCCAGGTGACCCTCCAGCCCCCAGAGATCAAGGTGAAAAATCACATGGCCAGTCCAAAGGAGGAGGCTTAAATACCCTGTAAGTCGAGGGATGGTGACATGTCTGCCACAGGCTGGTATGGTACACTTTTAGGTGGGGTCTTGAGAAGCTAGCAGCTTTGGGGCAGGAGCCACCCACTGCCACCAGGGAACTGGACTTTTTGGCGGTTTTTCTGTGAGGGCAGGGTTTGGAGAGGGAAGAATGGCCGGATCAAGCAGGGGAGAGCTGGAGATTCCAGCCGAACAGACATCATCGTAATCATCATTTCCTTTTTAATTTTTAAATTGCATTTATTTATACTTCCCCCTACCCCTTGTACNTGGATTTGTGAGCTACCANGTGGGTGCTAGGAATTGAACCCTGGTCCTCTGGAAGAGCAACATATGCTCTTAACCACTGAGCCATCTCTCCAGCCCCTAACCCATTTCTTTTATAAACTGTCTGGTTACAGCAAGCCAAAGTGAACTAAGTGGCTAGTGTAATCATGTGTCATTCTTGACCTTCCCTTCTCTGGAAACATGCCAATCATGGTAGCATCCTTGCATGGTGGCTATGATAATTAACTGATACTTTGCTAGTAAACAGTTGGTGCTATATAAATGCTCATTTTCACTCCCTTTCCTTTCCTCTTGGCCTCAAAGGAAGTGAAGGAAAAGAATGATGAAAATAATCAGTTACAGCTACAAACCAGTGTGAGAAACAAGGCCTCTGGAAGTCAGTATTACACCTGTCTGCATTTTCATCACCCATGTCCCGCCATTAATGCTACAGTTCGCTGTGGAAAGAAAAGAGGAAACCACATTGTCCTATGGAAATTGGTCATTTTTAACAGAATCCAGCTGTTTTTAAACAATTCCTGAAAGCTGAGAGCAGCATGTCCTTAGCTGGACTACCTCATACTCTGAGAAAGCAGGCTCTGAACGGGCAGAGGGCACAGCTTGGGAAACACTCNCCNGGGACATGGTCAAGTGGACAATGCCAAGGATATAAGCATGCCCCAGACGTTTCTCAAGTCTGTGGTGACCACTTCCCACATTCTACCAAAAGAAAAAAAATACTATATGAAGACGGTAAACCATAAAGAACAGAATTCCTGACTATTTTAGATACAAGACCCCCCACCACCACCACCACCAGTGGCTTACATAGAAATTCAAGAGCAATACATCACTCTTCTGAAATCTATTTTCGGTTTCTACACATCTTGTTGACTTTTGGACACAAAGTTAAGTGGTGGTGTGCTTATAAGATGACTCTGGGGGATGGGGTGGGGGGACAGCCTTATTGTGTCACCTGCTTATTTCAAGGGTGTAAATGCTGCCACTGATCCAGGTTACAAGCTCCGATGAGACATTAGTGAACAGACAGTTGATAGAGCCACAAGCAAGCAGTTCTCTTGACCAGTGTGAGCTGGATTGTGTGGGAACACCACAGAGCTGGAGACTCATGATTTAGGGAGGGCTGCTATTGGCACAGCAAATCCTTGTTGAAAACAGACATCATCAGGTTCTAGGAGTCTCCTGTCTCCGGCTCCACGGCCTGAATTTTGGTCATTGTTTCTTCAGCTTCTCGAAGCAGTTCAGAAAATCTTACCCCTGTGGACCCCAGCTCCTCGGACTTAACGAAGATTGATGTCCTCATTAGATTTTGAGAAGGAATGCTTGGACATTGGATTACCTGGTGGCTGGTGCCTAGTACCCTCTGTTCTGCCCATCTTCCCCACCTCCCGTGACACATTCCTGAACTTGCTCCAGCAGAACAATGTAACAGGCTTGGCCCATCAGCCTGGCTGATTGTGCAACGTCCTTCCTTTGAAAGCCCGGTCCCCACAAGCAGGCATTCTGAAACAGGAGTGAGAAGTGGGAGACAGGTCGGTCCCAGGGAGGGCAGCACAGGAGGCCACATGCTGTGACCAAGACAGAGGGATCCTAAAAGGAGATGGTGCCCATAGATGTCTCACCAAGTTCATGTATCTAGGAAAACTGTGAGAAAGTTCATTGGAAAGAAGAAGGGATTAAAAGGGGGTACTTTTCCAATTTTTCCACTTTTATTTAGTCATTTTGTTACCCCTAGGAAGCAACTTCACAAACATGGTCTCATTTATTCCCCATAGTGNAATGATGAGACACCATTATAATATGATTGCTATCCTCAGAATAATAATACGTCGTACGATACATTGGTATAGCACGCACTGTTATACAACTATCAGCATTTCTCCTTTANAGATCAAGACATCNGGTTCACAGGAGATAAATGACTTTCTCAGGGTCACAGGGATGTTAAATACAGGGACACACTGACATCAATCTGGTTTGCTGGGTCCCACGACCACACCTAATCTGCTGTGGACATGCTCTTCCCAGCCTTGGCTGGTCACTGCTTTTTCCACTGTGTCCTATTTTTTTTCATCCATTTCAAGTTTCCTTCATCCACTCACCTAAGCCCCTGCCCNTGCCCGGNGCACAGTGCTCTTGCCCTCCNTGAAGGTTTACTGCTCTAGTTCCTTATATTGATAGGAGAGATTTACTCCCAGGTAGAGAATAGCCTTACGGCCAATCAGTTTGTAGCATGCCCTAAGGGCTTCAGTGAGTTTGGCTTGCTCTCTCTCCTGGGTAAGGATCAAGTCTTGAGACCTGAGCTCCTCAACAGTACCCAACTCGAAGCCAGCTGAATGCAAGAAAGCCCCTGACTTCCTACATCCCTGACACCAGAGAGTCCCCATCTGGGGGCTGCCCTAGTNGGAAGAAACAGAGGGTGCGGATCTGATAAGGTCTGAGGGGTGGCAGGAGAAGATGTCTGATTAGGAAGAATCAGCAATGTTTACCATTTCACCCACAGAAGCAGGCAGAGATAATGGTTGGCGTCTGCAGACAGAAGTTCACAGGGACCTCATGGCTTCACAGGTCAGGGCAAAGGTCTCCTGCTTTCAAAATATGTGAAGGGTCAGGAAACGTGTGCACCAGGTGTTCTGTGTTCATGGCTGCCTGGGAAAGATAATTCTGTCCACTGGATAAGAACATTGTGCTCCGCACATCAGGTTGTTTTTCCAACAGCTATATAAAAATGAATGTTTCTGGTTCCCAACCTCTTTTTGCTAATCCCTGGGGCCACGAACAGTAACAAAAGGTATCTTATATTTATACAAAGCCATCCCCAGAAGGGCTCAAGGACAGGCTTGTTTCCTATATAGAAAGAGTTCTTACATAATTCCCATGGGGGAAAGGAGCAGGGGGTGATAACTAAGTTCAGAATGTTGTCATTCCCAGCTAACAGAACGGAAAGGTGAAGCCCTAGCAAAACAGCGTATTGATGGCCACAAAAGGACAGGAAGTTCTTCTCTGCTTCCTCTCCAGAGTTCTGNGCACTGGGCAACACTGCCTGGTCTGAGACCCTGGAGGATTTAAAAACCTAGGGGAGACACAGAGAGTGGAAAGATTGCAGGAGAAAGCCCAACCACAGTTACAGTCTCTCAGGATTGCTGATAAGCGTTCAGCACTGGAGAGTGAGTTTCTCTTGTCCTCTGTAGAACTGACCCCGGGAGCATTTGAATCACCTTCATTAGGAATGACAGCAGGATCATAGTAGATCCCAGAAGCCTGGATGGTTTGGAGAGACAAGCCATCCAAGCAAAGGGCACTCTGTAAATATTTATTGCACACTTGGCCACAGCTATGAGTAAGGCATGAGCCAGCATTTGGTAAGTGCAGCATTGAGCAGGGGGATAAGTGTGGGCTAAAGGGATATAGCAGAGCCAGATGAGCATGATAGAAGGGCAGGCAGTCCCTTAGACTTCAAGGGAGCAATTTCAGGCCAGGGGCAAGGATTAGTGAGAAAAATTTTAAGAGATGCCTTCTGCACTACATTGAGCTCTGTATTAAAATCAGCTGGGGAACTTTTCAAAAACACCCCACTCTAAAAGAAGGGGGGTGGGGTGAGGAGTCCAATTGGTCAGAGCCTGGACCTTGTTCTTGCAGAAGATTCCAACGTGATTTTACTGAGCAACCAAAGAAGACAGNNAGAAAGAGGGTTTAGAAAGAAATCAGGATGCNCTGGCATCCTACTGTNTTAAACAAGACCCATTGTGGAGTGGGGGACTCTCCCACAAACATTGATTTTTTCCACATGTGCCCTCTGCCATGAAGAGAATGGTATGAGAGCATCCTCCCTCTTTGAGAAGCTGTCCTTGACT